>JAQQZR010000021.1:843295-859317 GCA_030068235.1 Notoglanidium macrostoma | reverse complement strand
CACACACACGATAAAGAGACACACACGGCACACACACGATAAAGAGACACACACGGCACACACACGATAAAGAGACAACATACACAGTCATTTATATGAAAATACACAAGATACACAACAAACAGCCATCGATTGATCCTGAACATCAAAACCAAATGTAGAGCTCAGAATTAAAAGCGAAAGCAAAAAGCATCGTCCTCGTTCACGTGTTAAAAGACTCGGACTCGAAGATGCATTTAGTGTTCAGTTAATGTGTCCAGCACAGTACAGTCACGGACTCAAACCCAGAACTATCGGTACTCCGGCTGGGTCTCTGGTTCAGTTTCCCATCTAATAACAGGAGAATAAACATAAAACAACATTTTAAATGTTCTCCTCCTCATATTGCTCACCTACGAAAACTGAGTAAAGAGCCAGTGAGGAGAGTCTCGTTTCCATGGAATAATAGCTGCACTTTAAAGTCAAATTCCTGCAAATAAAACAGTGAGAAGAACAGGAACACTAAAACACACCCCATGTACAGATAAAACACTGCTACTTTATGACTGCAGTTTTTCCATCAACACAAGTGCTAACATGTACAGTGCTTTACTTGTATCACATTAAGTTACAACACACATCGCTACACACCAGCAAACACATCGCGGACACGCTAAGACGCTAACACCGGCACAGTGTGGGGAACTTTACTACACACTGACGTCACGCCTTTTACCTGTGCAACGCTCGGAGAACTTCCCAGAGACAGACAAGACAAAGAGAATGCAATCAAATACAAACTACAGAAATAGTAGAACTACAAAAACAAACAAACAAACAAACAAACAACTCCCCAGATACCGTCATCAGAAAGTGAAACATCGTATACTATATTCAGTATAGTAATCAGTACTGTCAGTACTGTTTGCTAAAAATGTTCATGTTGGTGAATCAGTAATATCAAGTTCATGATCTTACAGCAACATTAGCCACTTTCTATAAAATTACTACAGCACAGTATACAGTGCCATGGCATACTATACTATACTGCACTATACTATACTATACTGCACTATACTATACTATACTGCACAATACTATACTATACTGCACTATACTATACTATACTGCACTATACTATATTATACTGCACTATACTATACTGCACTATACTATACTGCACTATACTATATTATACTGCACTATACTATACTGCACTATACTATGCTGCACTATACTATACTATACTGCACTATACTATACTGCACTATACTATACTATACTATACTGCACTATACTGCACTATACTATACTATACATCAAGAAGGAGCTCACTTTCCATCCAACTCTCAATTTATTGTACTATACTATACTATACTGCACTATACTATACTATACTGCACTATACTATATTATACTGCACTATACTATACTATACTGCACTATACTATACTATACTGCACTATACTATACTATACATCAAGAAGGAGCTCACTTTCCATCCAACTCTCAATTTATTGTACTATACTATACTATACTATACTGCACTATACTATACTGTGCTATACTATACTGTACATCAAGAAGGAGCTCACTTTCCATCCAACTCTCAACTTATTGCACTATACTATACTATACTATACAACACTAAATTATGGACCTCTCAATTTATTACACTATACTATACCTTACCATAGCATACCATACTATACTACACTGCACTACAAGCTTGGCTCTCAATTTACTGCACTACACTACACTTACCATAATATACTATACTAGACCATACAATACTACACTGCACATCAAGCTAGGCTCTCAATTTACTACACTGCACTGCACTACATAGTACACTACACTACACATCAAGCAAGGAGCCTATACTATACATTATGGAGCTCGTAATTTACTAAACTATAATATACATTACTATACTATACCATATCTAACCATACTATGTACATTACACTATAAATACTCTCCATTTATTATACGATGCTATACCTTACCATAATAAATCTTGCCATATTATTCTACACCATATCTTCCTACACTACACTATCCTATACATCAAGCAAGGAGCCTTCCTCCATCCAGCTCTCCATTTATTATACTGCACTATATCACACCATAATACAGCATACTTGTACTATACTCTACTCTAGGTCAAGTAAGGAGCCTTTTTTCAACCAGCTTTCAGTTTACTTTATTATACTATACTTTAACTAGCCAAAGATTTTAGTTTCCATTCAGCATACTCTCAACATAATACGTCAAGTCTATGCTATACTATACATCTAATAAGGAGCCTATTGCCGTTAGCCCTCAACTTTACTTTACTATACTATACTACTAAAATACCGAAACAGCTTCTTTCCAAGAACTGTAACAATTATCAACAAGCTCTGAATCACACAGCCTGTTTAATATTTTAACTGACAGCCCTTGATCCAAGCACTCCTCCTCCTTCTCTTGCACCACTGCACATTCTTTTTGCAGGTACACTTTTGTCGCTGCCATGCTCATGCCGAGTCTGGAGTGTCATACCCTACGTAATGTACTGCACCCTGCGAGCGTACTGAAGTTATCTGGTGTCTCCGGTTTGGGGAGTGTGTTAGGTGTGGTGACGTGTCGTGTGTGTGGGACACCGGAGAAAAAATATAAAATCACAATAGTGAGTTACGGGTCAATTTCACAATTCAGGACTGAACCTAATCGAGGCCACCACTCTTAGAAAAACTCCATCCAACTCGGCACGGTGACAGAATGTTCCGGAACATCATTCACAGCGGTTTGCTGCTAATCCGGAGAATACAGTGCAGGCTTCTATCCCAGATTTCCTCTTTCTGAACCTTAACCCTTCTAATCTCACTGAAGAATGTTCAGAGACCTCGTCACTCGTGTGCGAGAAACGTTTGTGAGGTTGACGGCACATAAACAAGAAATAAATAAAAAAAAGAAAAGAATAAAGGTTTGGATGTATAGATATTCAACCTCTTTACAGACTAACATTATGTGTATTATTTTGTAAGTTGTGTAACGTGCGGTCTGATCTGAGAAGCACCACTTGCTCAGAAGTTACCTTTGACATAAGAGTCCCACTGCTTCCTGTAGGCCAGATCCATGTAAACATCTGCGCAGACCTCTGGAGAACAGCTGGACAGCGTGCCGAGCACTTTATACTCATAAAGACCCGTTTCCTGCGAACACAACAGCAGAGAGTTAAATGATACCGACCCCTACCCCCTACGCAGTGTACAATAGTCAGGCGGTGAGGAATCTTTTCCCTATTCCGTAGATAAGTGCACTACAGGAGCGCTGTAATGACCTCTATACCCGACTCCGTCTATTATATCTTCAAAAGTCCAGCTCTCTACTTACTATACAGCCAATAAAGTCTCTTCGTCATTCAGCTCCCAACTTAACACCACACAGGACACTATTCCCATCCTATACATTCAATATTACCATTATTTCCATTCAGCTCTCAACTTCTTATAATATACTGTATTATACATTCACATGTCAACATTCTGCACTACAAGTCCAATAGAGAGTCATGTGACATTCAAATTCCTCATCCCTACATAGGTGCACTCGTAAGGGCACTAAAATAACTTCCCAATCTTAGTGCATAGACACATCCAAAACATCTGCCATCTAGAGTGAAGTGTGCTCTGTAGGGAGTTACAATTAAAATAAAGCATGGCTTTGGATTGTATACACCATGAATTGCACTATATGACCAATCAGGAGCTGTCTATATTTATTTATTTATTTATTTATATTACTGAAAGATCCCACTGTTTACTGGACAGCTTTAGGCAGATAAATGTGTCCAGGCTGCATGAGTCAGTGAATGCTGAAATGTGACTAAATCCCCATGACTGTTGTTTTCAGCCTGCCAGTCTGTTATTCCAGTCCAGCTGGTTCACAGTCTCAGCACTTCATAGTGTGTTCTGTCTAACGCTTCCTTGAACATAAACCCTGCCACAAACTGCGCGTTTTTACCTTGTCGTAAAGTCGGTGTATTTTCACTCCCATGCTCTCTGTGAAAAGTTGCCATTCCCCTTTTAACTGCGGCTCGTCCAGCTCCTTCCATGCGCCCTGGAAATCCGCGTCTGTAAACTGCAGAGCCATGTTTTCAAATCGCCTACAGTTCCGGGTCACGTGCCCAACACCTGGAGCGACGTCATTGCGTCATCACGTATCATAATCTAATATAACGTAATCATCTATTTTGCTAGAGATGAAAGACAACGAAACACAAGTATATAAGAAACTTGCAGTTATGTCACCAGATTTACAGTACAGTACTGTTCAAATAAATAAATAAATTACCCGAACAATAAATGCTTAATGTGTAAAGGTAGGCTACGTTTCAAATAATTACAATACAAAAACAAAAACCCAGTTTTTTGAGGGTGTAAATAATAATAATAATAATAATAATAATAATTAAAAAAAAAAACCGATATGACTTCATTTATCCTTTAAATGTCTTAAGAAAGATCAGAATATATGCAGTATATATTATGTTGTTTGTTTTTGTCTATTGACATAAAAGTAATTGCAAACCTAATGTTAGTGTAAATCTGACCTTTCTAGATTGGTGTTGAAATGGGCACAGATTTACCGAGATATGTATAAAAAAAAGAGGCAGTTCAAACGACAAGTCACAAAGATACAGGGTATGAATAGGAATATAGGAAAATGTACAAAATGTGGCGCTGATGATAGCGCTCCGAGCGGCACATTGGGGTGGGAAGAAGAAAATGAACTTCTATATATTTATCTAGTTTGTCTAGTAAAGAAATCTCATTGTGTGTATGGGAAGTTGGGGGTTCAGATGATTTAGGAGAGAAAGGAAGGCAGTTTGTCTGCAGCCAACAAACATGATCTTTCACCCCAGAGATGAAACCAGACAGCTTGGCTACTGTTATGCAGTGCCAGGGTTTTGGCACACCCCAGACCCTTTATTTCTGTACTGAATTATTTATTTCATAAAGTCAGTAGTGTTTGAGATTCACCTAACCCCAATGAATCAAAACGAAGCTGACAGTATCTTAGTGAACTAGCTAATAATGGAGAGGAGTGAAGAGTTTATCCAAAGTGGGGTTTTCACCCATGCCTGTGCACTTTAACCAGGATGATACCTTAAATGATGATATGCTGTGTGTTTATAGAGCTTGAGCTGAGGTACGGCATCAGCAGTGCGTGGGAACCACACGGCTGTCACCAGGAGATATCAGATGCTCCTGAGTGGTGGATAGAATGGTAGAGCAAGACCCATCCCAGGGACGGGACATATATGTTCCAGATAGCATTTCAATTCATTCGTTTATTCATTTTCTATACCGCTTATTCATTGAGGATTGCGGGGAAGCTGGAGCCAATCCCAGCTCCGGACAAGAAGCGGTGTACACCCTGGACAGGTCACCAATCCATCACTGGGCTAACACAGAAACGAACAACCATTCACTACAGTGGGCAATTTAGAATAGGTGATCTAATCCGCATGTCTTTGGACTGTGGAATTTGTGCAAACTCAGCACAGAAAGCTGCCCTTGGTCGACCTGAGGCAACCACTGCCCCAGCATGCCACTCCTATTCAACTCAATTTCATTTATGTAGTGCTCTTAACAATGGACATCATCACAAAAGTAACGTTACAGAAATCTGGCTTTAGATACATGTGACAACACTACATGTGACAAGCTATACAATTATAATAGGAATATCACTAAAACTGTTTTTGTATTTCTTTTTTTTTTTATTTCTTTTAACACAACGAGACAAGAATAAAAAGCTACAATCTTGATTTCAGGCCTACTTTAAATAATTGGATCTATAAAATGCACATTGCACTATATCTTCTCCAGGTTCCGAGATGCACTAAACTAAAATGATTGCTTATAGACAGCCACAGATGGTCTGCAGTGCATTATGGGTAGTGTGGCCCCATGCTGCATGCCTGGAGAAGCCGGTGTTCCCTCTCCACATGCTGGAAAGCACAACCACGTCTCTTTTTGGTAAACGGGATCTCCGACAGGAAGGAAGGGTGCAGACAACACACACACACACACACACACACACCAACACAGAGCGTCAGGTTACATCCACAGAGAAAAGGGCAGAAAAGCAGCACAGCATGCTTGGGTTTCACTAATGAAATACACACGTCTCTCACACACACATATGTACACACACGCACGCACCAAGCTAATTTCTGTCTGCATGTTTTTGTAATTGTTGGAGGTCTTTTACAAAACGTACACACACTAAAAAAAGAAAGGTGAAGTCAATAGACAACTTTAACTGTAAAGTGAAAACTAACTAGCAAAACAAAGCAAACTAGAAGGAGGAAAGATTACATAAGAAAATTAACTAGCAAGTTAAAGCTAAATACCAAAAACACTCGCAATAAAAGCTAAGCTGATGGCTTCCCCAGCGCCCCGATGGGTGGATGGATGCAAACTAAGCCGATAAGAGGAAATCGTTTGGTTCTTGAGATCTAACTAGCAAAAAAAAAAAAAAAGAAAGAAAGAAAAAGAACAAATGAATGCTAAATTTGGGGGGGGAAGCTAATCTGACAAGAAGTAAACAGTACAGTGAAAGTTAACTAGTAAAAAAAAACGAAGCGAGTGAAGGAAAAGCTAAGATGATTGACAAAATTAAATTGGTACGTAAAAAGCTAAGTAGCAAAAGAAAAGCTAAGATGACAAGTGAAAGAAAACTGGTAAAACTGGTGAAAGCTCGCGAGCAAACGAAACACACTAGCAATCCACAGATCAACAAAACCAAAAGTAAGTGAAAGCTTTGTAGAGAGAAAAGCAAACTAGCAAAGACAGACAGACAGATAGATAGACAGACAGATAGATAGATAGATAGATAGATAGATAGATAGATAGATAGATAGATAGATAGATAGATAGATAGATAGATAGATAATTAGTTACTTTATTGGTCTCTTTGAGCAAAGGCAAAGCAAAGCTAACCTCGTGAGCAAAAGCTAACCTAGCCTACCAGAGAGTAGCTACTGTGTTATCAGCCCAGGGGTTACAGAGAGCTGTCAATCAACGGTGCTCATTAGAATATTAGGCCACGCCCATTAGAGCAGCTCTCAGCTCTGTGAGCTCAGAGTGCCATTTGTTTTTTGTTTTCGTTTTAAATACTGATGTTTCAAAAAAAACATTACGTTTTTTTTTAAATCATGCATATAATCGTGTAATCATTTTAATATGATTAATATGATCAAGTCCACAATTTAAGCGCATTTGATACATGCTATGGATATAATTTGGGGCGCACGCGCTCCCTCCCTCTCTGTCTCTTATACCCACTCCCACTCCATCTCTCTCTCACACACACACACACACACACACACACACGCTCTTTGCGCAGGAGAGTCACTCAGCGCGCGCAACCGAAGCAACTCTGACTTTACCAGGATTATTATTATTATTATTATTATTATTATTATTATTATTATTATTATCTTCGTTCTCATCAGCATTAATCACGTCTCTAACAAAAAAAAGTTCACATTTGGTCAAACTTCACGAGACGGGATGGAAAATGAGCGCAAGGTAAAATATCACTTTTTCTTTTTTAAACTTCCCTTTTGTTTATTGCAGCCGACAAACATCTTCGCTTGTTCCACCGAGTTACACGTGAATCAAACCTGAAATAGAACCCGCGGCACGGAGTAAACAACGACAAGGGGATCATCAGATGATATTGCGAGGTTAACTGTTATTTCTTTTCCTTGTGTCGTTTCTAGCATTTTGCATACGACGTGATGAAATTCGAATAATTACCTTTCAATACATGAGCCTCTTATCAGGACAAGTCCGGGTTAAAATCATTTGTAAGTGATTAACGGCTGATTAAGGTTAAATGCTGCACAATAACACGTCACTTTTCATCCAAAATAGGATTTAGTGAAAAAGTCTTGATCTGAAGTCTTTTAAAACTGGGAGTATAGGTTATATATAATATATGGTCTATACACACACCCTTTAAACTGTAGGTGCTAGATCAGGGTTTTTACAGTCTGGCACTGATTTCAGTGTGTAAAACATCTACAGATAGAAGATCTTTTATACAGATACCCCATAGAATACGTACAAATATTATCCAGTACAATCTACTTTTGTTTAATTGAAGTTTAAAATTCACATTAGCCAAAATTTTAGAACATTGTTATTATTCTGCACCTTTGACTGCATAGAACACACGTTTTAAAGGTATTCATGGTCAGTCAGGCTTATAATAATTACTGTCATTAGCACTGTAACATCATTTAAAAAATCTGTCTTTGGCTGTACTTCTCAAAACTTTGCAGGTCCCCAGAAACCACTTAGAAATCATGGTGTTGCAATGTGAAACACTCAATTAAACTAGCAACAAAAAGGAAAACTCAGCAGACCAGACCTGGTTAGAAAAAAAAGCTTTATATAAGCTTTAAATAACAAAGTTTCTTAAGAACAAGCCGGGCTACTCGTTTAGGAATTGCTCGGACTTATGTCTAACGTGGTAGAGCTCAGCTGAAGGAGTGTTCACTTTCCTCTTAAAAGATGACAAAACAGGTTAAAGGAAAACATTTTTAACTGATCCATTGCAATGAGTGATTAATATAGCAGCCATCTGTTGTATGTTATTCACTTATTCAGGTCATTTTACAATAACCACTGTAGCTACAACTGGACATTTATTTTAATTACAGTTCCCTACTTCCAAGACACTGCATCTCGATACATGACAAATGTTATTGTATATAAAATAACATTTTAAAGAAGTCAGTGTTTCAACATAAGAAATGGCAGTTTTGATGAGATTCAGCTACGGTATAATAGAGTGTGTGGCCATGCTGACTCTTTCACTGGGACTGAGAGGCAGAGACATACATATTCAGTCTAGTGATTCAGCTCACCATTAAATTTATAACACAATTCCAGTATGTGATGATCTACAATTAGTTTTTTCGTGTCTGTACTAAAATTACTTTTTGTATTGTGTTTGTTTGCAGCTCTCTAGACCTGAAGGTTTAGCCTATTGAAGGCAAAACTGTGGAAAGTGCAATGCCCGAAGATACTCTGAAAGACACCATGACGGTCCCCGAGTGCCCTTCTCTCACTGTTAAAGCCAACAACAACAACAAAAGTGATCTGCCACCTTCAGTATCCATCCCTCTGGTAAACGACGGTCCTCTGACGGCAGCGACGGGTGGCACCGAACTCTCTTGCTTCCGCTGTACTCTACCCTTTGGCGTGGTGGTGCTGATTGCCGGCATTGTAGTTACAGCCGTTGCCTATAGTCTTAACTCTCATGGCTCCACCATTTCCCACTTCGGTCTGGCACTGTTGTCGGCCGGCGTCGCTCTGCTCGGCCTCAGCGCCGCCTGCTGGAAGCTCCGCAGTGAGAAGAAGAAGGAGGAGCGGAGACGGGAGAGCCAGGCCGCACTAGTCACCAACCACAGGATCGTGTAATGGATGTTTAGAATTTCTTGAAATTTTCACAAATGTGACTGCAGGTCAGAAAAAAATCTAGAAATACCACAGACGCATCTTCACCTCTTCAGACCCTTTGGACGTCTTGCTTAACATCAATCCAAAGTAATTCATTAAAACCTCAAAACTCTGGATTTTGGATTCTTCAAAGCTTTCACCAGTGGTCCGTTTTTTGATGTCTCCAGACAATTCCGAGTGACAGGAATGTGTGCCCGGTACTCTACATAGGTCTGACCACAACAAACAAAGTATTCAGGTCAGATTTATCCAGAGTACCAGGAACACAACCTACTGATGTCTACAGACCCAGAGAGTCAGCACAAGACTCAAAAGCCACAGGGGCATCTTTACCTGACTGATGTCTTAGGATTCAGACTCTTCAGATTCTGATAAGCACTGTATAAATTCAGTCTTCTTGCTTAATAACCAGCGTCTTTCCACTTGCAACTGCATCTCAAAAAACGTATAAAGCCACGGGACTTTTTGGACCTGTTGTATTATAAAACTTTGGACTTTTTTACTAGTCATCTTTACTTGATGATCTTCATGATCTTTACTTTGTGATCTTTACTATTCCAAGTGTCAGGAATGGGTTCCCTTAAAAGGCTCACTATTATCCAGAGTACCAGAAGCATCTTCCCCTGATTATTTAGAGGCCTCAAAGTGTCTGGAATATCTTCCCCCAATGATCACAAACTCAACGCATCAGGAAAAGACTCTTGAAAACTCCAGGAGCATATTCGGACTGTCTAAGGATTCAATCTTTACAGGCTCTGAAGACTCACAGCTTCTTGCCAGGTCTGACTGGTTAAGCCAAGAAACTGACAAAAACCACAGAACAATTGGAACTCCTCAGACAGACTTTTAGGATCTGGACTTTCTTAGGATATAAGTGCTTCAGGCTCTCAATAATTAGAACTTCTCTAGAATTATAACTGCTTTCCAAATGCTTACCATAAACCACTGGACAGTCACAACTTGGACTCCTCAGACATAAATAGTTTTGGATTTTGGACTCTTTGGACTCACTCTTATGGTCTTGCTTGACATGTCGGGAATGTATTCTCTTAATGGGGTCAGACTCTCAGGAGAACCAGGAACATCTGTCCTGTGTCTAGAATCCCCTTTCTCTCTTGACACAATGACTCTAAATTTGCAGAGGATCAGGAGAGTGTTCTCATGATAATGTCATTGGACACTGATGTCTTGCTGATTCAGTTGCTACAAAAATGATCAAAACTGTAGAAATCACTTTGCCTGGAAGCACAATTTGGATTCCTTCAAGTCTCCGCTATAAAGCAAGGACTCTTCAGACGTGTTCTTGTTCAGATCATGAGAGTAACATGAGCCCAAATTTTCAGCATTTTTTTTCCCTCATCCATCCCATACCATCCCTTGCCTGGATTTACTGTACCAAAAGTGAACGAGTCAAAAGCAACATCGCCGGGGGAAACTATGAAACCTTGAGGGGAACCAAGACTTAGAATTGGGACACACATCATCTTCTGGACATCACTGGATAATGGGATTACACAGGAACTCAGACTTTCAGATTTGAACGTTTTGTATTTGGACTTTTTATAATGGACTTTATTTTTAAGGTGATCAACTCTGAATAGACGTTGTGTTCTTTTCCATTAATGTAATCAGGTGCACCAGTGGAGATTGATAGACGTCAGTGTAGCCTGCTGAACTATCTGTAATAAGATATAAGAAGGTTACTCATGATGCTTGGAAACTAACACCTCATTTCACTGTGTTGTATCCCTATTTCCCTGATGGCCATGAAATATCCAGACAAGAAGAAGAACAAAAAGCAGCATGAAAAGGTTTGGATCCAGAGCCTGAGGCACTGGTCTATGTAGGGCGGTAGGTGTGTGAGGGGTTACAATGGTGATGAAGACATTTCTGAATATGCACAGCTGTTTCCAGATGTTCAGGAGTTGCAGGACACTGACCTCAAGGTCCCTCATCATAAACCTCTCTTAAAGCGCCTGACTGCGGTTCCTTTTTGCTTTGAAGTGAACCTGCAGGATTGTCAGGATTTTTATTTCTTCCTTCCCCCAGTCTTCTTCCCTCCTCCCACTTTCTCTCTCTTCCTGTCTCTCTCTCTCTGCCTCTCTCTCTCTCTCTCTCTCATATTGCAAATTGTTTGCATCTGTTTAGCTGGGCAGCAAGCCAAACTGTGAGCGTCAGGATTAAGACAAATAGCTGTATTACAATTCCAATGAGAGGAAGAAACACATTAATTCACCTCTCCTTCCTCCTATCTTTCTTTTTTCTGCTTTCTCATTTTTTCTTGTTCTTTTTTTCTCTCAGTGGGACTGGATGCCTCTCACACTTTCTCTCAGTAAAAATACATGGTACTTATAAACACTATCATACGATGGTATGTAAACTTCAGTCCAAGTGATTGAAGGACTTTATTTGCTTCATTAATCATTAAGACTCTATAACCACGTGACTTGGGGCACAGAACTAGTGCCCTTCAGAGCCGTAGTGACTCATAGGACATGAAAATAACTTATGAGAATGACTATAACTATAGATAACTCGCACTATATGATATCAGTATTGGATGTGTAACTGTCTTGCTGCACTTTGCTGTATGGATATAAACAGTGTTTGGTTGACGAAGGGTTCTGCTGAACCTTCAAACAGTGTTTATCTTCTGAACAATTAAAAAAAATAAAATGAATCAGTCGACACAATCACGCTCTGCTCAATATGTAAATAAGTACATAAATTTTGTAACTTTCACTTGCTAGGGTAACTTTAATCTGTTAGACTGGATTTTACTACTCAGTTACAGTTAGCTGGCTTATTTAGTTCTTTTTCACTAGATTAACCTCCACTAACCAGATTAGATTTCTCTCCCACGGTTAAATTTCACTTGCCAGAGTTACGTGCACTTGCTAGGTGGATGTTCTCTCACTAAGTTAACTTTCAGTTGCTAGATCAGCTTTCACTTTAGGTTAACCTTCTCTGATTAGTTTAGACTAGCTTTCATTCACTAAGTTACCCTCTACCTGCAAGTGTGTTTAGAATAAAAATACTGTTTTGTTAAAATAATCATAATCAGGTAAGCAAAACAAATCGTTCTGTCGTTCTTCCTTCCGATTGGAGTTCAATCGCAACACTTATTAGAAGCTAGAAATTTCCAGGACAAAATGATAGCCAGATACATCAACGGATATTATGTTTAATAGACAACGCTTCTGATCATTAAAATGGGATTTAATTCTTGTTATTTAAAGTAAAACATCTGGCAACAAAATGACCATTAGTGATTGGTCAGCTGAAGTTAGGACAGTGAGGGCTCTTTGCGCTTGGACAAAGTGGGGAGTTAAAATAACTCGGATGTTGAGCTGTATATTTTTAGTCCACATGTGCGTCTTCTGGTGTCACCAGACACGACAACGCAACACTCTGCTTGCGTCAGAGAGACACCTACGATGCATTCTGGCACTTCTGATAGCTAATACCATCCTGCCACCCTACATACCCCCGTCCTCAACCCAGTCTGGCCCCTGAGGATTGCTAGAAGTGTACATTAGAGACACGGCAATACATTTAGGATGTTAAACAAACTAGTTGCACAACAACTATCCTGAAAGGAAACATTACAATCCTTAGGAAAAATCTAATGGTTTTGTGACATTCCTGTAGGTCTCCATAACCATGGTTAAGGTTTATTCAACACCTATAAGACAGATGAGTTGACACTCTGTGCTTTCTCAGTAGCATGCTGCCTACCTAATCCAAATACCCATACTGCCTCACTGTAAAGCTACCGGCAGCAAACTTAAAACAAGGAATGAAATCATCAGCAGATATGGCTCGAAATTCTAACGCATCATATCTGGTCTCGCATGCTTTACACGTCTCGTCTCTGTAGCATCCTTTTAAAAGCAGGCAGGTGGAAATATATGACACTCGGTACTTAACCGTTATGGAACACTCCAATACAGAAATTTGCTCCGTGTCCCGTGTTGTTTTCACCTGTACATTAACGGCTGTCGTATGTGAAAGGGGTATAGCTTGTTTTTGCAACATTCCATAACATTAGATGTAACGAATATACGAACGTATAAACGAATAAAATCATGACGTGTTGCTCGTTAACACATTAAAAATTTTAATTGTTGACAAATCGTTGTGGTATAAGAGGAATAAAACACTCAGGGACATACTGTTATGGGAAAATAATCAACTTCAGGTAAGTCCGCTTCATCACACCACCCTGTTGTTGATTATGTTTCTATAACAGCACCACATGGATCGTTTCATTTATTATTAAGCTCATTTCTGGGCTTGACCTATCGTCTACTCATTGTTTTAAGACTAGAGCTGTGTTCATGAGGGATCTGGAACTAGATCCAGATTTCTATAAACCCTAAATGGCATGCAGATCCATCAAGTCAGCTTGAGAAAACTAAAGTGAGTGTTGTTCTGTGATTTGCCCTTTAGCTGAATTATCTGAAAGCTGATTACACACTGCTGTCGTCCCGCTCCCTGTCACACACCCACTGATGCGAGAGAGCACAGAGAGATGAGCTGAACTTTCTCCGAAGTCACTAAACGTGCAAAACATTGAGGCAAAGAGGGAAGAGGATGAAGAAACAGCAGAGTGTCCTGAAACCTCTGGCTCACATATTGAGAAATCTGATCTAAAATACCAAGATGTTTTATTAAAGTAAACAAGACCAATTCGTGCAGCATTGCACCATCGAGGAGCAGCAGGGGGCTAGGCAGTGTGTGTGTGTGTGTGCACATCTGTTTTGTGGATACATGTGTTGTAATGTTGTAATGTAACAGGGTCATAACAGCAAGAGGGAGATTTGGGGCTGAGAGTCCAAGAGAAGCAAGAAATTGTAGTTTAGAGTGAGACAGCCCTGAACGAATGAGACGGTTCTCATGGTGTGAGACACTTTTGGAGGAGAGAGACAGATCAGGAGGTTAATGCAGACAGGGACAGGTCAGAGTGAGACAGGTTTTAATCAGTAATTTGGGCCCAAGCAGTGAGACAAGTTCTGAAGCAGTAAGACAGGTCTGAAACAGTGAAACAGGTCTGACGCAAGATTGAAGCAATAAAGCAGGTCTAAATCAGTGAGCCTGGTTGGAAGCAGTGAGACAGGTCTGAGGCGGTGAGACAGGACGCAGAAAGACTTGTGACTGTACTTTCAGAAAAACACCTTCCATGTAGCATTCTGAAACATTCTTCCGTTTGTTCAACAACACAGGGTAAACAACAATTTAAAGATCCCTCGAGGAACCCATTTTCTCCAAGATCAGTAGTTGATAATACTGCGGGTCTGTACTGTACATGAAAACACTGATCCTGGATCAGTACTGAGACGATCATTCCTGTGAATAGGAAGAGACCGAAGAGTGAGGTGGAGAACATGGAGACGCCCTGTAAAGGCATGTTATCTGGAGCTCAGAGAGATTAGAGAGAGGAACCTGATGCTCTGTGGGTGGACTATAGAGGAACCTGATCCCAGATTAGCTCTCAGACCCGGAGAGTAAGGAACAGAGTAATGAATAATGTATAGAATACACGAGACCTGATACCAGTCACCCAGAATGTAGTCCATCAAAATATGTTTGTAGCTTCTCTCACACATGACACAGCTCTGCCTCTGTGCTTCTGACCTGTCTGACTGCTTTGGACCTGAGAACAGGAGCATTAACACAAACCTGTGATTTGCAGCTGCACTAATGTCAGAGATGCTGTTATAGAAAATTAATAAACACCTTCTGACCAATCAGAATCCAGAATTCAACAGCACTGTGGTATAACATGATATTACTGCACTGTAAGTAAGTGATAAGAAGCCAAGGATGAGAGATGGCTGTATTTGTGTGGTGTGTGTGTGTGTGTGTGTGTGTGTGTGTGTGTGTGTGTGTGTGTGTGTGTGTGTGTGTGTGTGTGTGATCGGCAATTCAGTATACTGAAGTTGTTGTGTTATAAGGTCACGACCATGAGTATATGCCAATGGCGTACTGGTACTAGGGTACTTGTGTATGAGTGTGTGTGTACCTGCAGTTAAAGGGAGGTGAAGCCGGGATTTACAGCTTTAACACATCATAAATCTCCAACAGCTGGAGATTCATAAACTGCTGTCACACAAAATCCCAGATCTCCTACATTTATTTATGTTTCTTTCTCATTCTGTCATCTCTCAAACATTACATTCAAATTCTCAACTTGTCCTTGGTTTTCTGTACTCTGTGTGTGTGTGTGTGTGTGTGTGTGTGTGTGTGTGTGTGTGTGTGTGTGTGTGTGTGTGCGAGCGCGCGGGGTCAGGGTGGGGTCGGCAGGGTCAGCATGAGGTGCACAGGGAGTTTTTTTTCCTTCCTCAGAGCCTCTGTGTGTTTGTGTTTGGCCTGTCGCTCTTCTTCTGGGTGTGGGAACGCGACTCCTCCCTGAGCTCCCAACTTCCTTTAGTCAAGGACCCACACACACACACACACACACACACACACACACACACACACACACACACACACACACACACACACACACAC
>JAQQZR010000021.1:777395-789556 GCA_030068235.1 Notoglanidium macrostoma | reverse complement strand
TGTGAAGCTGCTTTGAGACAATGTCTGTTGTTAAAAGTGCTATACAAATAAAATTGAATTGAATTGAATTGAATATAGAAGTTGAGTGATGCAACAGGACATTGACCCAAAACACCAACGCAAGTACACAACAGAATGGCTTCAGAAAAACAAAATCCACCTTTTGGAGTGGCTAAGTCAGAGCCCACAATTCAACCGAATAGAGATGATATGGAATAACTTGAAGAGAGCCGTACACATGAGAAGTCCAAAGAATATGACAGAGCTAAAGCAGTTCTGCAAGTAATATTCCTCCTGAATGATGTGCAGGTCTGATCCACAGTTACAGGAAGCACCTGGTTGAGATTATTGCTGCATCCTGACTGATGCGGTGAGCAGCTTCTCATTTCTTAAAGAACCATGTCGGAGGACACATCCTGTGCTCGTGGAAAAGATGTTAATCTGTTTCAGAAGAGTCAAATTATTGACATGCATCAATCAAAGAAAACCTCTAAGGAGATTGCTGAAGCTACTAAAATTGGGTTAAGAACTGTGCAATGCATTATTAAAAACTGGCGGGGAACCATCATCTTCACGGAAGAAGTGGTGTCTGAAAAGAATCATGAATGATCGTGATCGGCGATCACTGAAACGTTTGGTGAAATCAAATCATAAAAAAATCAACAGCTGAACTCACGGCTATGTTCAACAGTGACAGTAAGAGCATTTCCACATGCACAATGCAAAGGGAACTCAAGGGATTGGGACTAAACAGCTGTGTAGCCTTAAGAAAACCACTGATGAGTGAGGCTAATCAGAAAAAAAGGCTTCAATTTGCTAGGGAGCATAAATATTGGACTCTGGAGCAATGGAAGAATTTACCCTGTTCCAGAGTGTTGGGTGCATCAGGGTAAGAAGAGAGGCACATGAAGTGAAGCAGCCATCATGCCTAGTGCCTCCCATACAAGCCTGAGAGCAGTGCTATGATCTGGGGTTGCTGAAGTTGGTCAGGTTGAGGTTCAGCAACGTAATGTGCCCAAAGAATCAGGTCAGCTGACTACATGAATATACTGAATGACCAGGTTAGTCCATCAGTGAATTTCTTCTTCCCTGATGGCACGGGCATATTCCAAAATGACAATGCCAGGATTCATCGGGCTCAAGTTGTGAACGAGTGGTTCAGGAAGCATGAGACATCATTTTCACACATGGATTGGTCACCACAGAGTCCAGACCTTAACCCCATTGGGAATCTTTGGGATGTGCTGGAGAAGAATTTGCGCAGTGGTCCGACTGTCACATCATTTCTACAAGATCTTGGACGGAAATAAATGTTGTGACATCGCAGAAGCTCATCGAAACGATGCCACAGTGAATGTGTCACTAACCCTGTGCTTCCTAGGTGGCATTTCCAGGGGTTGTGTGTATAACAACATTGCCAAGATAGGTGGAGGCATTTGCTTGGTGGGGGGGGAGAACAGTGTACATATGCCTCTGGAACATTGCTGTTGCCCCATGGAGGCCAAAAGGGAGAACCCAGCCAGCATTGGCAGTGCTTAAAGCAGTCTTCTGCTCGGCAGAGGGGGTGAGAGCCACTTACCAGTACCCCTTTGTCAGGTCCAGCATTGAGATTAACCGGGCTTTCCCCAGCCTCTTCAGGAGGTCATCTACATAGGGCAGGGGGTAGCTGTCAAACACGGGAATATTGTTCAGTTTGCGAAAGTTATTGCTAAGCCAGAGGCTACCTTCTGACATGGGCACTATGACGATTGGTCATGGGGTGTGCAAGTCTTAAACAATTCTGTCCTGGAGCATGCAGTCCACTTCCTCCTTTATAGCCTGACAGCAGGCCTCTGGAACCTGGTAGGGTCACAGGCAGATGAGGGCTCCTGGGCGTGTTATGTCATGCTGCATAACATGGGACCTCCTGGAGGTCTCCAAGAACACGTCCTGAAATTGGTCCCCAAGCTTGAGGAGAGCCTGCTGTTAGGACAGGGTGAGGTCATCATTGGTGTGTACCGGTTCAGTGGTACTGGTTTGAGGGGCAAGAGAATCTGTGAGGGCAGGTACTGGCTTTATCCAAGGTTTCAAAAGGATAATATGGTCTGATGAAGGGTTTGCTAACTGGGATATTGCAGGTGATAATTGACAGGGCCTACTCTCTCCACCACCATGTAGGGGCTTTGCCAGTGGGCAAGGAGCTTGCAGGAGGAAGCGACTGTGTAGGCATTGCTGTTCAGCCTGGGCAGTCACTAGGTGTTCTCATACAATAGAACTGACAATAGAACAGGCGCACAGATAAGTTTCTGTAAACTGATTTACCAGGCACGCTTCACTCACCTCCTGTATACACACGCACACAAGTAATGTAAATAACACTAAGAATTTTTAATTGTTTTCATTTCCGCTTCATTCAAGAAGAATAAAGTCTATTAAATATGAGCTATGTGTTCTGATAGTGTGTGCGTGTGCATGTGTGTGGTACCTGCAGACCTCCAATAGCAGCACACTGGAACCTCAGATCGGGATTAATGCCCTGTGCAATTTCTTGGCTGAGTCGCTGGAGCGGCTGCTTCCTGATCAGCAGCTCTGTGTCTTTCTGATATCGTCGGAGCTCACGTAGAGGCACAGTGCTGGGCCTGGACACACACACATGTTAATATGAAACACAGTGTATTAGCACTTCACCGGAAGAACCCTGGCATTGTGTATCACCTGTATTGGCGCGGTTTCTTCACTCTTCCTGTAGAGGGCGATTTATTAGCTTTTTTATGGGCTTCCTTTCTAGCCAGCTGTTTGCGTTGAGCTCTCCATCCTGTGGAGTTATACTTTGTTTGCATTGTACGGGCCATAACTCCTGAAAATAACCTGAAACAAATGAACACACACACAGCATGTGTGAGGAGCATTAATACACCTTTGAAAATTACTTTCTATCCCAACAAATGTTTTATGTGTCTTTAAGTCTGAAGATAGACCACAAATCTGGGTCCTTATTATTCGGGTCCTTATATTATCATTTTTAAATATAATGTAAATGTATTAATATTATTATATATCATTTTTAATGCATCAATAAATGTATCTTGTATATGAACCAATCAGATCACTCCATCTCATCCAGGCATTCAGGCTAGGTAACTTGTGTAAACACTGCAGTAACTCATTATGCTACTGATTTTGGCACAGCTGCAAAAATGGCTAAACATAAAAAATCATTGTGTCTGAAATTATCGTGCAGTGGCATAAGAAAGGCAGGTGCAGGTATCAGGTGAGCTTGTTTTGTACAGAGTTACTGGTTCAAATCCGATGAGTGCTTGCTTGTTTTTGTTCCTCTATTTCATTATTATATTCATGCTGTTTTCATACAATAGTAGCCATGCTAATGAGTTATGCAATCATTTGTGCTTACAAAGACAAGTTTGGCATGCAGCTTTGTATTTGACCATCCCCAGGTTAGATCAGGAAATGACAAATCGTTCGAATGATGAACGGCTGAATCAAGCTTAAAAAACATGAGCATTCACTGCCAGTTAACATGGAAGCCAGCAGATTCATTACACCGGCCTTTTCATTTTCTTTATTTCTTTTTTCCCCAGAGTTTCAAACTAGAGCTGGAGACAACACTGCCAGAAATCACATGACTCGCAAGCTCACAACTGTGTGGTCAAAGTGTGTGTTGTAAACTCACAGCCTGCAAAACCAGTGCAAATGAGCATACAAAAAGATTCAAAATAAAGATTCGACCCTTTCAAAACTCAAATATCAAGGATCCAAAACTTTTTCCCAGCATACAAGCACTACTTTTCAGATCACCATTCACAAAAAGTGTGCAGGTGAAACACTGTAATAAAGACGCTGCAGCTGTGAAGAAGGAAAACTCCGATACAAAATAAAGTTTGCAGAGATTTGAATGTTTCTTTCTGCCTTTCAACACATTATGCAAGCCTTCAATATTTAGTTTCAAATTTGCAAACCGATTTGATTTCAACCTCTCAAGGCTTTTTTTTTTTCCTTTTTAGAAATTCCACTTTCACAGTGGTCACACGGTTCCCGCAGCTTCTTAAAAAGTCAAAACGTGAAACGAAGGTCATAAATTGTCTTAGATTTACTGTAAATCTGCTGTAAGCATTAAATATGCGGATGGGGAAAATGCCACACAGCGGCCTATCTAATCGTCTCCGCCGTTAATAGAAGTTCTACATCACGTTTGGCTGCATGTCATCTTTTCACTGACCTCAGTGGTGTGGTTACTAGTTAGGGGTAAGAAAAAGATGGAGAGATGCAAGTTTAACAAAATAATGCTTGGATGAAGAAAGGTTTTGGGGTGCTTGATGTTTCCCTGATGTAAAGCTAGTCAAGCTTGATGTGATCGAACCAAAAGCTTTGGGTCAGTCCAAAGCCAGTGGACAATGGCATGGGAGCCACAGCTGCCCTCAAGGTAACTAATACAGTAATTTCCGTATACGACCTCAATCTTCTTCTTTCGGCTTATTCCCTGTTCGGAGTCGCCACAGCGGATCGTCCGTCCACCACGGTACACTGACTGTGCCCCCTAGTGGCTGGGACCATTCACACTCACAATCACATCTATGGGCAATTTAGAATAGCCAAGTAACCTAACTCATGTAACTCAGTAGCTCAAGTAACCTAACATGTTTTTGGACCTTGAGAGGAAACCAGGAGTCGCCGCAGGAAACCCACACATGCACGCAGAGAACATGCAAACAGAAAGGCACCCTGGGTGTTCACAGTGGGTAAGATATGTAGACATAAGAAATGAACAATGAGCCTAGTGTCCAGCATCGGGAATATTTGAGCTCCACTTAATGAAGAAACTGTCATCATTTTAGATGCCAAGTCATCCTAGCCTAATTTGCAGTTCAGCATTTAGTAAGTGTCATATTTTGTCATTGAAAGCAGCCTAATATGAATCAGAACAAATGACTGAAGGCTTATTATATGTTCTTAGGAATAATTCTATATTGAAATATAGTTGTAAAACTGAGTTTTCCAGAGTACATCTCACGTGATTTCCACAAGATATACAGTACAAGTAAATATACCTTTAGTTGTAAAATATCACAATGTGCTTCTTTTTATCTAAATGCAGGTGATGAGATTGCGGAACAATTTCAGAGGTTTCTCTTCAGTGAGACCAGAAGTGAGGAAATTATGGCCTTCAGTGTGTTGGATGGAGAATTGAGGGTTGACAGCTTCCTGCACAAGGTCATTAATGGATATGCAGAACTATGGAGCTTTGTGAAAAAACTGTTGCTTTTGTCCCATGGACAGGCTGAAATTGTTTCAGCATTGTTGTGTCTGAAATCATATTTGTTGAGGGCTTAAAAAGGTCTTCAAAAGCACTGAATTTGACTGAATTTAAAATGGTGCAGATCCCTGAGACACAGCTCATTTGCATGTCCCCGCCCCGTCAAGCCTTATGTATTGATTTCTCAGAATATGCAGTTGGAAGAGCGAACACATTTTAATGCATTTTCAGTCAAAATACAAGTTTTTTTTTTATTTTCTATTTACTAAATTATTATTTTACCCAACCCTTTTCTAATCCCTAGAGCCACAGTTAGGCCAGAGATTCAATGCAATGCCATTATGAAATAATAATCCATTTTTACTTATTGTACTCTTACATAGTTTGCAACAAAGATCACTTTATTAAAAATAACTAATTACAAATTCTGTTTGGTTGACTGTAAAAATAAACTCACCTTGTAAGCTTGTGCACAAACAATCCGATTCTTCTGAACAGAGGATACAAACAAGAGGCGCAGAGTCATACTTGAGAGCCACTCCTTTTATCGTTGTGTGAAAACGGATTGGATTTGTCAGCTGCTGTCTGGAAACACATGATTTGAAGTTGGCCTCTCCTCCCTGTTCTCCTCCCTGGTTCAATGAGAGAGAGAGAGAGCAGTGGTGGAGTGAGCTACTAAGTGAATGTAGAGAGGGAGAGGCATTAGTGAAAACAACGCAGTGAATCAGAGAAGTAAAACAGTGATTCCCTGAGAAACACGACGTTACTGAATGCTTGGTCAGCGACCACCTGCAATGCCTTCACAGACCACCAGGGGGCCGCAGACAACGGGTTAAACACCCCTGGTTTATAGATATATTAGTTCCTGCTAGCACTTGAGCAAAAGCAGTTATAAACAGTCGCTCCCTCACCAGCCTTTCTTTTTTTCTTTTATTCTCTCAAAAACTGCAGCTTCTCATGTTACCAAGAAACCAGAAAGTGTAACCTTGTCTGTCCTGAAAACTTAAAGCTACAGCTTTACCTCTGACTGTTACAAATCGCTGACACTGGAGACTCCTTCCATAAACATTACTTAACAACTCCTTATAGAAAACTCCACCATATCAACAGATACACACATTTTTAATGTGTTTATATGGAGTGTCTGCTGTACACGTCCCTGTGAACGAGCTGTTACACAAATGATGTGTTAGAATGAGAGCATTGATACAGCTTAAACATCTCTGTGGTATAGTGTATTTTTATATTGTGACGTGTCATTGTTTATGAATCAGATCGTTTTATTATTTGCTGTAATCCCACAGATGTCGCTGTGTTCTCTGGTTTTAAAGCTCCAAAGCTTCACCAGCATTTCTCCATCACTTTCATCACTACAAATTCCCTTCAGAAAGATGTTCCTGCAGAGCGGATTAGCAGGGTGAGCTAGCCCTTTAACCAGCTAGCAGCAGCTCGGCTTCTTCTCTGGATTATTTCACCTGCACATTGCCCCCTGCTGGACGATTCTGTAATCATCACTCAGAAACCAGGACAAACTGAAACTAACCCTTACAGAGACAGTGGTGTATTAGGCACACATCACCTGTACTGGAGTAGGATAATAAGATCATTTTCTCCTTTTTGGGGGAATTATCCAGTCAGTCTTCTTTGTGTATTACTTACAGCCTGTTTTTACCAAAAATGATAAATGGTAATCAGCAGGTGCTCATAGTTTCACCTAAACAAACATGATTGGATCGGAAAATGGTATCAGATTTACAGGTATCAGAATTCTTCTGGCTGCTATAAAGTACTTCATGCATATTATCAAGATTTTTAAATCTCAAGGGTAAATTGCAATGTTATTACATAATTTGCCCACTAGATGGCAGTCAAAAACCACAAAAAATCTTATTAATGCACCACTATCAGATATCAACGCCATACATAAATAACTAAGTAAACAGAAGTGTAAGTGAGAGAGAGGTGTGATATTTGTGAGATGATGTGCACATACAGAGCATCATGGCATTAGGTCTAAAAAGGTGAAGACTGACAGTTAAACACAAGATATAGGAATTATTTATAATGGTCTGACTCTGTATTAGCCATTTGAATATTTAGGTTTAGGGTAGATTTAAGTTCTGACTCCCCCGTTTTCTCTATCAGTAGCTCCGTGATCATCCTCTGGAGAAATACACAACTATACTGATATTTCCTGTACAGTGTGAATGATCAACACACATGAGGTGGGAAATTGCTAAATGCCAAGCATCTATCTATAAATCCATATATATATATACTGTATATATCTAGCTGTCTGTCTGTCTGCCTGTCTGCCTGTCTGTCTGTCTGCCTGTCTGCCTGTCAAGCACTGTAAGTTACTAGTACAGCAAACTTTGTCATGGTTGTTATAACCACAGTATAGTATATACACACACACACACACACACACATACACACACACATACACATACACACACACACATACACACGCATATACACACACACACACATACACACACACACACCCATACACACACACACACACACATACACACACATATACACACACATATACACATATACACACACACACACATATACACACATACACACACACATACACACACATATACACATATACACACACACACACACACACACACATACACACACACACACATACACATGCACACACACACACACACACACACACACATATACACACACACATACACACACACACACACACACACACACATACATACACAAATGTATTGTACTTTAGTGCTCATTTGAATGATTTAAACAAAACATTAGCTATTCCATCTAACACTGGCGCTGCTGAGTTCTGGATCCTGATTGGTCAGAAGGTGTTGATTACTTTTCTATAACAGCGGCTCTGACAGCAGTGCAGCTGCACATCACAGCTTTATACTAATGCTCTCGTTCTAATACGTTATCGTTTCTATAGTAACAGCTCATTCACAGGGACGTGTACAGCGGACACGTGACACGACGGGATTAAAATTAGTGATGTGATGAAGATTTCTGTAAGGAGACGTTTATTCACTTATGGAAGGAGTCTCTGCTGTCGATGCTTTCTGACATGGAGAAGTCTTCAGGGGAGAGGTTCCGTGGTAACATGATCTGCGTTTTCGTCTTAGAGAATAAAGACAGACTGGTGACGGAAGGACTGTTTATAGCTGCTGGAACGTACATGAGAACAGGAACTGAGCTGTTTTGCGGCCGTTCCACAACAATAAATGTAACCGTGACCAGATAACCGTATGGCAGATCATTCTTCAATAAGTAAAGATGACATTTGTATAAGAGGAAGAAATCACTGCATGTGCCGTTCCAGGAAAATGATCAGCTTCAGGGTGGCGATGGTACCTGAGCTTCATCACACCACACAGTTCTTCATTACTTACTGTAACAGTGTATAATCTTCTTTCCTGAAGTGTCCTGATGCAGGGAACAAAATTTATTTAGCAGTGATTTTCTTTATGTCAGTTGAGCGTCATGTATTAAGTATTTTTAAAATGAAAGTAAAGTTGTAGATGCCAGTTAGAGATGCGGAACGTTTTCGCGGTGTGGATTGAGAAGCAGCTGAAGCAGATTTTGGTCAATTTGGTTTTATTAAAAGCAGAGATTAAGGGCAGAGATCGATGTCTAACACCCCACATTACACAGCCTGTAATTACATCAGGAAGCTTTTAGTGGCTTCTCCATGAAAGCCTGGGAGAAGCTCCGGGCGTGCAGTAAACCGCAACCTGATCACTCCGTAGGGACCCTACATCTCTCTGCACCAGCCCTGCCCAAGTCCTGCAAGATCACAATGAACAGCAGGTTCAGGAGAAACACACCCACTTTCTCAGCTTCTGTCTTTCCTGCGTCTGCGAGAGAGAGGAGACCCAGGGTCAAACCGGGTGCCCAATCTGATCACAGCCCTGAGCAGTAGTGTATCTAACATCAGCTAGCTTACTACCGACCTCCAGTACAGCTTCCGATCTACCAGTCGCTATGCTGCTACTAGCTCTTTTATGCCACCTAGCTACTGTTTGAGAGTAAACGCGTTTTACGATTTTAATCGTGCTGCTTTTAATTAGCTGTGTAATGAGGCTAAACTGACAGCAGGACTTTATGCTAATCAAGACACTGAATTAAAAAACTGAAGGGAAATAAATGCGAGTGGTGACGTGTGAGGTTTCAGAGCTGTGTAGTCTGTTTTACCCGCCCATGCGCGTAAACCGTTACTATACAAATGATAACATATTAGAGCAACAGCGCTGATATACAGCTGTGATTCGCTGCTGTTCTAGAAAACTAATCAACACCTTCTGACCAATCAGAATGCAGAACTCGGCAGCGCTGTGGGACACGGTGACTCATACAAGGAAGTAATGTAATGTGAAGTAAATTTAGGAGGTGTGTCTTTCTAAAGCAACCTCTAGTATATATGGCAGTCAAGGTAAAGAGAGAGAGAGAGACAGAGAGAGAGAGAGACAGAGAGAGAGAGAGAGAGAGAGAGAGAGAGACAGAGAGAGAGAGAGAGAGAGGAGAAGAACAGATGAAGCTCTCACTTCACCACAGTGACATCATCATCACACACCAAACAGATCTGGTTCTGGTTTGGTTCTGTGTTGATCTTAACTCTATAATCTGTATCAGAGGCTTCCTGAGTGCTGAAATATACAAGGTGAACACACACACACACACACACCCACACACACACACACACTGGCTCTTCCAGTTGGACAGCTTTGGCCTGGAATTTGGACGTCACTCCAGTGTTTACAGTAAATACTCTGTATCCCTGTGAGCCACTGCAGGCATTACATTCACATTTATTTCTCATATTTAAATACAGAACAGTTACAGTGGCTTCACTGATGGGGCTTCGTTCCGGTTTCACAACAATCAGCCTTAAACAAAGTGCACAGATTATAGATTAAGTCCCGGGGAGTTCATCACAGTCCCGTGTAAGGTGAATTCCTCATTTAGGGTTTGACACGTCATGACGACAGCAGATCCCTAAACGGAGAAAAAGCGAGTGTTATTTACAGGCCAGAGAACGCTGTACGGAAACGCTGTATAAGTTCACTTATAGACCTGAACATTATCTCTTGAAATCTCCGGTGACATGTCACGGTCTTAAAGACGCATAAATGACTTTGTGACTATGAAACAAGTCAGACATATCAAATAAAAAATCATCATGTGATACATTTGGCATTTTACTTAGACAAAGGTGGCCAAATACGTCTTCTCATTAGAATTATTATTATTTTCTGTCCCGTTTGGGACAGGGCCGAGTTATAGACAGATACAGTATCTGACAGCAGTAATCTATAAATCTGGAACTTACCTCTGTGTTAAAACACGATGTACACTTCATAGGGTCCCTAAAGTGCTTGATTTCCCCCCTGTGCTTGTAAACCCTGAGAGTCCCACTCCCCGTGTCCCTGTCCATCCCTCTTTCCTCTCCACTCCTTCCATTCCTTTAGGTTAGGAGCTGCTGGTAGGGTACGTTGAGGTTCCCCAAGTACCAGAAGATCCAGAAGACGAGGCTGAGGAAGATGATGATAGGCCCCGAGATCACGAAGAAATCCCAGAAGCTGAGTGGGGCCAAGATGCCGAGCAGGAACAGGACGAGGCCGGCCACATCCAGGACAACGGCCAAGACGAAGAAGCCGAAGCAGCGTCCCACATACTTGGTGAAGTCCATCGCTGCAGCACGGAGATCTCAGCGCACGTTAAAAAGCAGAAAGCAACCGAGTCATGCCGCATTCCTGCGCTTGTTCAACGAGTCTGACAGCCACAGGGGAGCGAGGTGTCCTCGCCCTGTGTGACAACATTATGCCACGTTAACACACACACACACACACACACACACACAGAAAGGATTTATAAAAATGTCTTGGACTGATAAGCCTGAAGATTTACAATCCTGAATCCTGAACTGAGCTCAAACACACCATACAGCTATCATGAGGGTAGTGCAGGTGTGTGTGTGTGTGTGTGTGTGTATGTTAGTGCAGAAACACACACTGTTGTGTAATAGGAGTGAATGAACAGAACCAGTGAAACCCAGGGAACACAATCACAAACCCCTTACAACAAAACCACCTGAAATGAATCTGACTGCTACATTGTTAACCTTTAATATCTGTTGCATCATGGGAATTTGAGCACAGCGTCGGCCTTTCACACACCGTTTCATGCTACAGACTGTGAAACCTAGTGAACGTGGAGAATTTGTAAATTACGCTTAACGTTCGATTATTAAAAAATTGAGTAAAATACTGTGCTGTTGGTTGGGAAGAAGAAAAGGAAGCCGCACTAGGCGGCATGATATCATAATAGCTAGCTAACGCTCAGGATGTCGGGCAAAAATTGTTCGACAAAATGTGCGAAGTGGAAAAACACACGGGCGTCTCCATTCCTTTGCCGCGTCGGAGAACGTGGAGCTCTGCGTGACTGTTGGTTCTGCTCTACTGTAGGGAACGTCAAGCATCCAGGTAACATTGCGGACTGAAATTGCAGGACAGCAGACAAACGGGAGTAGCTTAGCAACAAGCTAGCTAGCAGATTATTGCTGTGAAAGCCATAAAAAGGTATCTTAGTGTTAGCCTGTAAAGTGTGCAGGTGGTCTGAGACGGTTTCGCTAGCTGCTTGAATAACGGCAGCCATATTGGTTTGCCTGATCACCACTTCATACACTGGAAGAAAACTGGCAAGCAGAAGTCAATACAACCTCTAGCAAGGACTGTTAGCAACAAGCTAGCCAGCTAACGTTCTAGTGATAATTCTAATGTTGATGATAAAGGTGGACAATCCCAAGTTACACCTTCACCTGTGTGTGTGTGTGTGTGTGTGTGTGTGTGTGTGTGTGTGTGTGTGTGTGTGTGTGTGTGTGTGTGTGTGT
>JAQQZR010000021.1:759546-769546 GCA_030068235.1 Notoglanidium macrostoma | reverse complement strand
TTCTCATCGCACACTGTCACACTCACATTCACACTCAGCTGATTATCGATTACACACACCTGCGCTCAATCACACACACACACACACACACACCTAGATTCACACATTCTCACTGTGACGTCTCCACGTTTCTACAAATCTAAGCCTAAGTGTGCTCGTTACGAGATCTCGACCGTTTTTTCCTCTTGTTTCGTCCTCTGAAAGTCACCAGTTGACTTTCTCTATTTGAAAGTCACGTGCACGTGTAATCGTGTGCGCTGCGTGGCGCAGGGTGCGTCTGCGTTCAATTAAAGCTTCCGAGTTCCAAACGCTGACGTTTAATCATAACAGGGTACAAAAACAGAAAAAGGGGGAGGAGGAAGGAAAATCAGGCGCACGGTCGTTTCATTGATTGGTTTTATTGATGCGTATCAGAAACAGCAGTGAGCTTCATGTAGGGCTGATGATGAGGAGGATGAGGATGATGAACTGAACAAAAAGATCAGAACAGTCCGTGTAGCACACACATCCTCTGCCTCGTCATGCAACTCAAGAACTGCCTTTGCAATCAATCTACAATATTTCACGGAGAACCGCAGGTCACGTCGTCGCCCGCTCCTGTTGGACACAATGAGTTAGTTCGATCTAAAATGCCCTCTTTCCTTGTTCAGGTTTGTTTTTTGATTCGTCTTAGCGCAATAATAAGAATTCTTTAATAGCCACCAGTCTGTAAGAGTCCTTCCATAGTGTGTGTGTGTGTGTGTGTGAGATCAGGTTGTGAGAGTAAAGGGTTATGCTGCCTGCTGTGATACACCACAAACAGCTGTTTAATTGTTTGCTTGGTTTTGTTTTTGTTCTGGCTTCTCGGTTCTAATTTTTCACTGTTCTCCAAATTTCACATCTAGTCAGGATTCGCATCACTTCCGGTACCACGTCCCGCCCGGCTCGGACCCCGTACGGCTTCTTATGACCCGATACTGCTTTCATTGGCCACTCTCCTCATGTGGCGTTCTTATAAACTCTCAGACTTCCTGCTGATTGGCGAGCAGAGCCCCACGTGCGTTTCCAGGGGCGCAGAACCGGAACATTTTCACGTCTAACTGCGCTTCAGTGAGGTGCGTAAAAACACATGCAAACTTGAAAACCGATTTATTAACAGACGTTTACGCACGGTCGTGTTTTTCATACGTGCAAATTCGCACACGTGCACGAGTGTGGGTGCAAATTATTACAACCGAAAAGGTAGTCGCTACAGCTGTGGCAGTCCAGTTAAGCACATTTAGTACGTTGTAATAATTTTTACCAAGATTAAGCATTAATATTGGGCTTCATTTATTGGTCGTTTAGTAAAGTTTGTGGCCAAACGGAACCAACAACGCATCAGCGAACTAGCTCAGATTGAATGCTGATTTTATTCCCCTAATTAACACATGTAGTGACCCATACAACAACTCCACATGAGAGCTAAAAAAAAACAACAAACTCACGTCTACATGGTGGAAGAGCGCCTCCTACGTGTCATGCGCTACATCTCCCATTCCCGCGCGTCGGCAACCGCAGACACACGCTGTAGCTCTTCCTCCTTTTCTAGGGTGCCATTACTTTTGTCCTCATCTTAATTTATTGGAATCGCTTTCTTTCAAGTCATTAACATGACAAAATGTTCATTAATAAACGGAATTCGTATATAAACTCACAGTAACTCATTGACAAAAAACGACAACTTGAAGGTTTATATTAAGGAGTCTCATCACACAGATATTTACACAAATTCAGGAGCAAAAATGTAGAACACGAACAATTGCCCAAATTTCACGAACACCATTTACATGACCTGTGTAAACCCTCACGTGAACAATTTACCAGTCCAATCATCTGTATCCGGCGTGAAAACTGAGGCAGCTGCGTAAAACCATGACATGTTAGACATGACGTCTGTGATGTCTACGGGATATGAGAAAGCTCTGCATTCATGGCTACTTCATGTGTTCATGTCGTATTTTTGAACGCAACTTTTAATTGGCGTTCTTGTGTTTCACGTCAGAACTGAATGAACGCATGCCAGGACGTCATTTCCACATGGCTTCTTCCCTAACTTGGCACGTGACATGATTTAGCAAACCTTGTTTGTAAACACACCCACGTTTCGCACCTTACAAATGAACCCTTGTTACATGAGATCTTAAAGGTGCCATGGAATATAAATCTGTATTTACCTTGGCGGGGATTACGGAAGGAGAGTTCGGCACATGAAGCTGACAAACCTCAAACACTGACGTCTCCTCCTTCATATCAAATCCTAGATACACAAACTAGGTTGGTAAAACTGTTTCATTCAAATTGACGCCCCAGGAATCGGCATACACCAGCCCATTTTCTCTCCCAGGATATCTTCCTTCCGCCTGATGTGAGTGGCTGCCTCTCCACTGGCTCCATCTTACATTTGTTTCAGGATCAATAAAGCATCCATCCATCCATCCATCACTCTACCTACCTTCCATGGACCTGCACAGCTGAAACCTCGACAGAGGAAGACCACACCTAGGCATTTTTCAAACAGATTTTCAAAGTCACGTACCTTCTATTGAGACGTCCAAGAACGATTAAAAATGAGGAATAAATGCATTGTATGGCACCTTTAAGAAATCAGAGTCTGCGTGCATGGGCGGAGCTTAATAGTGACGATGCGACAGGTGGAAATGTTCGTGGCAATGTTCCAGTATGCTGTATATATCAAACCTGAACTGTGGACCAGCAAAAGCAAAACCACAAGAGGTATTCTTCAGTTTCAGTTAAGACATCAGTGTCAATACCAGAAGAGAAAGATCTGATCAAATAAAAACATAAAGAACAAAAAGCTTAGCAACCGTCATGTTATCATGTTATTACCCAACTGGCAAAACAATTCAGGTTTACGGTTGCAGAACAATTTAGCAAGTAAATTAGAGAACTCGGTCAGGTGATCTGGAACCAGCTGCTGATTATAAAAACGTCACGTCATTGTCATTGATAACGTTCCACAGGGCTGACTCAACTACATGCTCATAATCAGTACATATCAAAAAAAAAATATCACATACATGCACTCACCCTTACAAACACACACACACACACACACACACACACACACACACACGTACACGTTTACTGCACGACTGAATGGTGAAACTGAGATCACTGAGGTCTGGAAAAAAATAACAACCCAGATATCTGAGCTAACTTTACTCTCTGAACTACAGCTATCACAGCTTATTTACAATCTTGTACGCAAGGAAACTGGCACATAGCGCCTCTAAGAGGCAGATAGGAGCTGGTTGATATACCGAAAAAGGAAAGAAATGACAGAATGTGAAAAGAAACAAGTGTTACAACTGTTAACTGTATTGATTGTGCTTTTTTAACCCTTACTCCACTTCTAACGAAATGGGGCAATGTAATTTTGTTTTTTGACATTTGCACGGCACACCCATGACCTTTTTTTAGTATCTATGCGTAATCTCTAAATCTAAACTGATAGCTAGAATTACAAACCGTAAGTCTCTTCATATATTTGTAGAAAGTTAATGCAGGTCTTTTGCAGTTCAGTCCTGTTTTTTTTTTTTTTTCAAGTCTTTGTTGGTTTCTGTTGGACTGTAGCCCACTATCATTATCTTGTGTGTGTGTGTTAATGTGCAAGCCCTTACATTGGCCAGAGGCGTGAGGAGGAAAGAATATTCTCTCTTTTTTTTTTCAAAATGACCCAGAAGATGTCGACGCTGAAGCTTTGAGATGAACTCGGGAACATGTCAAGGTCAAAAGCAGAAGGAAGGTAAACCGTCATCCAGCCTGATCACACATACACACACACACACTTTGTATTACCATGACGAGTGTTCAGTGACCTCCTGCCCAGTCTTTCTCATTCGTTCACTCTGAACTGTGAGAAAATCACTTGGTAATCTTAATGTCCCACATGTTTCCACACCTTCTCCTTTCAGTTATTTTTTCTGCCTCTTTACCCGTGTTTACACTGTCACTTCTCTTTTGCTAGCGGTGCAATACTGATGCTTTCCTATTTCCCTTCTTCTTTCTCTTATTTATTTCTCTCTCTCTCTCTCATGTCCTTCCTTTTACTCTCCTTTCTGTCTGTTTTGCAATATTGCCATGTAATCTAGATGGTTCCTTCTGTCTTCCTCCCTCTGCCTCTGTTCCTTTTTTACACTGTAACTTCATTCTTGCTGGCCGTGCGGTACTGATGATGGTGATGTCCTGGTATAAACTGCAAGTGGTCGACTGTGTGTGTCCGTCTGGAGGCGAATGCCTGCCTCTTGTTGCCACTGACACTCAGCAGCCCATCGTTCCCTCTGTACCCATCGTCACTGGCACCATCGCTCTGCTGTGAATGTGAGTGTCCCTTTGCCATCCTGTGGTGTCGCTCGATGGTGGGCGTGGGAGGCACAAACATGTCCGTGTGCGAGAGGGCACGAGCCATCGACTTCTCACGGAAATCGGCTCGCCGCAAAGAGAGCAGCTTGTCCGGCGAGAGCAAAGGATCCCGGGATTGCAAGCGATCGGCCGAGAGCATATCCTGCGAAAATGTGTATGCGGGTGCGACATAGTCGCGGCGTGAGACAACAGGTGAGAGAACATGGTCCTGAGACATCGCACGTTGCACACGACGTGGCTTCACTCGTTGCACTGGTGTCTCCGGAGCCAACTTCATCAGCTTCGGAGTCACATCCGGTAGGTGGTGCTTCCTCCCGTAATAGTCGTCATCGCCTGAGAAACGAAGAAAGAAACAGGGAAAGTTTATGTGAGTAGTAAAGTTCTGTTCACTACTTTGGAGTAACTGTCTAACAGTCCCAGGTCATCTGGTTCCATCTTCTTTGCATTACTACTCATGAGTAACAGAAGAATAAATCATGGATGCAACCAAAGCAAAACTAACAGTTCAAGCCCAGGTGGGGTTCTCTAATGTTCTAGCACCAAAATGGTGGAATGAATTTCCCCTGGATATCTTCAAATTAAGACTAAAGACATAGCTCCTCACCAAACACTTAAACTGGCACTAATATAAACCATAATAAGCTTGACTTGTACTGTTTTGTTGCTCTACCAACTCCTCTCAAACAAACCTTGTTGTGCCAGCGTGAGGATATGTTTTTGATGGAGTCATTGTGGAGAAGGGCTCTTACCAAACGTAAATGCAAATGGAAAAGCAACAACAGATCTACCAAGACCTCAACCAGCAGCTGACCTGAAATTCTTCTGTCTTTCGGGGTTTCCATTTGCAAACATTTCCGACCATATCATCCAAGATGTCTTTTGCTATTAGTCTAGAAAAACAATGGTCTACGGAATAAGCCTCAGCTACAAAAAGCCTTGGCAACAATCCCATGACTTATTAATCACCCTGTCCAGGCCCATATTTGAGCATTACAAAGAAGTCAGGAAGTCAGAGGAACAGCTCTTGAGACTCTCCAAATGTAATATGTCAGCAGCACATTTTGTTCTGCTTTGCTGCACCTCAGCTGCCAACAGTTGCTAGAATGAGGACGCCCTAATTATGGTCTTACACCACAGCCTGTGGGAGAAGGTGCAGAATGAACTATTATTGACTCCCTATCCCACAACTATCTTATTTCACTGGCAATTTTGTAGGTTAACCAAGCACAAGAACAGGCATAATCCATCAGCTCTAACCAACATCACTAAGCAATTGGAAGCTTGGCAGTAGAGAAGAAGCATGCAGCTCTATACCTAAAGTGGAATACTATAACATCCTTGCTTCAGCTACAATCCATTCTGGCACAATGAGGAGCCTTATAGATCAGCATCTGCTCTGAGATCGCTATATCCTTGTGGGATCCTTCCAGCAAGCTCTGGACATCTTATGGATGTCCAAGTACCCACTGACTTCTACAGCTGCATGTAAGGCCACACCATACTGATACCATGCCAAGATGATGAGGTGTCTAGGATATAGTGGGCTGGTCGCCAGCTCCATATACACAATCAGTCGAGGACCTCTTAAGTTGTTCGGTAAGTCCACAGTGCTACCCCTAAATGGACTGACTGTCTGGTACAATATTTTTCTGTGCCTTAGCCAAGCATTTTCCAACTTTTTGTGCCCTTGGTTTCTGCAGGCTTCTCAACACTACAACACTACAAGCCTACACAAGAGCAGCTGAATTAAATACTAAATATGAATACATTTCCATGATGTTTAAACATTTGGTTTGTATTCTACCACATCCTTGTGTATCCATGCCATTTAAAGACTAAGTAATCACTTTTGAGATGAGGGCTCGGAGAGTGCTAGGAGAGCACTGAGGAATGATTGCACTGGCAACCGAGAACTCCTTGTCATCAAGCTAGTACCTAAAAAATAACAATGTTTGTTGTGCTTTGTATCCGATTGCAGTTTTGAAGGTCAAAGGAACTGGGGGTACGTTCAAAAGGCTTAGACCCTCCAAATACACCACCTCATACAGACCAGTAACAAAGAATGCCAAAGCTGATTCTACACCAATAATCCACGAGACTAAAGCTGCAGATTGTTATTATTCTTAATACCATGACATGCTTTACCTATAGCACCTGTACTTTCCACCAACAATATGAGTTGTTGATCCAGAAAGCCAGCTGGAGAGGCTGATTCACAAGCTCAGCCTGTATGTTCTAAACTTAACTGGAGTAAGTTTCTCCCTTGGGCAGAGTATTTCCAAAACACCCCCATATACGTACATGTCCTCCATTGTGACACCTTTAAAGCGTGTCCTCATTTCTTGGTCTTCCCTGTTCTGTAGGAACTCGAGAAGAGAGTAAGTCATGGGAGTTGATGAATGGCTTAGATGCAGTAAGGAAGTTTGCCCTTGCCTCATGGTCACCTTCAGCATGCAAGACTGAAGGTACATGCCAACTGCTGCCATAAGGAAGTCTCAAACTAAACCTGGTAACATTGTTTCAATTTTTTTGTTCACCTTCTCTGAGTACTAACACCTGTCTCTTGTTTCTCTACTTGGAAATGGAGAACTAAATGCCTCCCTAGAGAAGCTGGAGCCAATCCCAGTGACTTCGGGCGAGGGGCGGGGTACTCCCTGGGCAGGTTGTCAATCTATCACATAGATAACACAGAGAAAACAACCATTCACACTCGAGCCCAGAACCTTCTTGTTGAGAGGAGAGTACGGTGGTACAGCCCTAGAAGCTACATTTCAGTGAGGTTTTGTGTTGATGACAACAGCGTGAACTTTTTCAACTTTGCTTAAATCTCCTTCTCCCCAGAACCTAATTTCATGGAATTCATTCATTCATCCATTGGCCCAGAAGACCGGCCCCAGTCATACTCAGCGATTCTATGGTGCAACAACCTCAGCGTGTTGAGTATACTGAGTTCGTTGATTCCTGGAGGATGTGGCCTGTGGCCTGTTACAGCCCAAACAAGGACTCCAGTCTTGCACCCCATGACCATTCACAACTATGGGCAATTTAAAGTAGCTAATCAACCTCATCCACATGTCTTTGCTGTGGGAGGAGGACCCGGAGGAAACCCATGCAGGCACAGGGAGAACATGCAAACTCCACACAGAAAGGCACCCGGGTTGACCCAGGGATTGAACCCTCGACCTTCTTGCTTTGGGGCAACAGTGCTAACCACCCAAATTGATGTAATACAAATTCAAACATAGAATGCACATGTATTTTAGTTTTGCTGGATTCCATATGAAAAAAGTTGTAAAAGACGGTATAACTCTTAACCCAACACTAAGCTCAGACTTTACAATACTGACCCCAGCATTTGAGATTTGAGACAAACTTTTGCCAGCTCCTACACCGCAGCCTTGTAGATTTTTTTCTTCTGATTGGTCAGAATTTTCTAGACCAGCGGCTCTGACAGTAGCGCAGTTGCAAATGTGCTCCTTCTAATACATTATCGTTTCTATGGTTTCTATAACAGCTCATTCTCTGAAACCTGTAAGGCGGATGCTTCACCTAAACAAAGTTTCTGTTGATGTGGTGAAGTTTCCTGCAAGGAGATATTTATGTAACGTTTATGGACAGGGTCTCCAGCGTCGGTGCTTTGTAACAGACAGAGGTAAAGCTGGAACTGTATGTTTTTCCTATATCTTCAGGACAGAGAAGTAACATGACAAGCTGCAATTTTTGTCTTATACACTTCAAGAGAGAAAAAGCGAGTGTTACGATGTGTGTATTATTATGTCATTACTAAAATGTTAGTTACTGTTGGTCCTGTTGTTGGTTACTACACTTCCGTTCCTACAGAAGCACAGAGTGAGGTTAGAGAACGCGACCGAGAGGACTTTTTCTCCTTCCTTGATAGTCAGCGTTTCTGACAATGTTTCTGTTTGAAGGTTTGTTATAAAACTGAGCATGACTCGTGCCAACAGTCACTTTTTCATACAAGTGTCTGGAGTGTCACTGTTACACAGAGTTCCACCTTCCACTTTCTTCTTTTCTTTCTTCCACCTTGAGTTCTTCTTTTTATCACTATTTTGCTTCATGTTATGCCTTCCAGTGTGTATTCTTTTTGTTCCTTTAATCCCTTTTGCTTTCTTTGCCTTGATCGCTGGAATCTCTGGACATCAAGCTGCTCTTTCGCTGTGTGTCGGTGTGTTTGATCTGCAGTAGCCTGACAGTTACAACCACAGAACAGCCTTCAGTAACACACTGATCTCGCAAAAGTCAACAATAACAAGCTCGCAACTCAAGGCTTTAGAGTTGTGCTTGGCAATTAACTGAAAACCTGACTTGGAATGTCCTGGATAGGATTTAAAATCCTACAAATTCATTCCAAATATATGTAAATAAGGAAGTCAAGTCTAAACACAACAACAACTTCTTAGTATTGCAATGCTCCGACATACACTTGTTCTCATAGTTCCTGTCACCTCACGTCCACTAATTCTTAATTCCATCCATATCTCCTACACTAATTCTCCTCTTCATAGTCCCCATATTGCCTCTAGTTAAACATGTTCTCCTGGAAACCTGCGTATTCACCTGATATATCCTAATTACACTTACTTGTCTAATTCTCCACACACGCCCCTGAGGTTATGACACCTGTATGAATGGTACTCTGTGGAGCAGTGTGAATGTGAGCCGCTGTGCTAAAGGCCATCCAGCAGGATTAATGAATGCATGATGATGAACATGTAATGAAGGCCACAGCAGGTTCTTGCAGCTGCTTTCAGTGAAGCTTTAACTGAACACTGTCCAGCTGCTGAGAGTGACCTTCACAGAGTAAAGGTCAGATGGAGAAGCCCCTCAGGCTACACTCCGGTACTGAAAGAGCTCACGCGGTACTGAGGGAATCGTGGGTAACGGTGAAGTGCAAGTCCAAAGGAGTTCACATGAAAAGTCATGACTGCTCATTTATGCGCTCATTCACAAGAAAAAATAATAGAACCCAATCATTTCCTAAAGAAGGAAGGAAGGAAGAAGAAACACTTTATGTTGAGTGATTATATTGATGCAGTATTTTACTGGATGGATAAAGCCAAGAGAAAGTGGTGAACCCAGAGCAAACCCCTGCAGACAGTAATCTGAGCTCGGGACTGACCCAGAGACCCTGCAGCTGTGGGCTTCACGCTGGACTAACATACCTCCCTGATTTTCCTCTTTTTATCCTAATTCCCCTACTTACTCCAGCTCCTCGTTTCTGTAGTTCTTCTAGTTTACTCTCAATCTCATATTTCCTTTTTTCCTGTTACTCAAGCTCTTTCTAATTCTTCTAGGTCTCCTTCTTTGCATACTTTTCTTAGTTCTAGTTACAGCACTGATCTTAGATTAAAAAAATTATCATTAGTATAAATTGTTAATTGGCGACACGGTATGGTGGTTAGCACTGTCGCCTCACAGCTAGAAGGTCCTGGGTTCGATCCCCGGGTCACCCAGGGTGCCTTTCTGTGTGGAGTTTGCATGTTCTCCCCGTGCATACTTGGGTTTCCTCCGGGTGCTCCGGTTTCCTCCCACAGTCCAAAGACATGCAGATTTGGTCAACTGGCTACTCTAAATT
>JAQQZR010000021.1:655727-670780 GCA_030068235.1 Notoglanidium macrostoma | reverse complement strand
CAGCAGTCAGTAGCGGTAATCAGCAGTAAGCAGCAGTCAGTAGCGGTAATCAGCAGTCAGTAGCGGTAAGCAGCAGTCAGTAGCGGTAAGCAGCAGTCAGTAGCGGGACGCAGCAGTCAGTAGCAGTAAGCACTACTGCTTACTGCTACAGACACTAAGGACGTGAGGATGAAACCCTGGGACGGGAGACGCGAGACGCAGACTGTAAACGTTATCCAGATAATCAGCACTTCTATGGGAAACTCACACTAACGTCATCATGCCTGTCATCTCTGCACTGTGATATTAAATAACGGCACATATTGTATTTTAATAAAGCAAAATTAAAAACCAGTTCCTTACATTATCCTGAAATCACTCAGCTAAGCTGACACACACACACACACACACACACACACACACACACACACACACACGATTAAATAATGTATACTGTTAAATTAGCCTTTTAATCAGAATCGCAGTCCAATTCCACATAAATACTACAAACAGGGGGAGACATGTAGGTTTGAGGACTTTCTTTACTGACAGGAAGAGAAAAAAAGACACACTTAATTTCATGAATCTGGATTTTACAAAAAGGAAATAATGATGCTCGCAGTGACTGTTACAGAACGAGGTCCTGCATGTGGTCAGTGTAATGCAGCTCGGTGTCGCTGAGGGCACAGTGCCCCCTGGGGGACAACCACAACAAGACAGGCTTAACAACGGCCCTTTTCCACTGCATGGTACCGGACCGGCTCGGCTCGACTCGCTTTTGGTATCGGTAGCTGGGTGTCATAGCAACACCGCACGAAACGACCTTGACGTCATTTTCAACGCAACACACACAAACATTAATACTACTGCTCTTCATGCACTGAACCAACAAATTAAATTTAATGTACTGTACTGACATTTTATTTAAAACTCTGTTAGTAGAACTGTTATAGTAATGTAATGGGTAATGTTACGGGTAGTTCAGTAATAAATCAAACATTACTTCTTGTAATGCTGTGGCATTACTCAACCTGAAGCAGGATTCTGTCCATCTTACTGCTGTACGTTACCATCCATCTTACTGAAAGTGCTTTCTATACTGTAACCTTTGTGCGGTGTCCGCTTAACAGTTTGAACACTGCTTTTTTCGTGCACACAAACACTGTAAGCATGAGTGTGAAGTGTAATTAATAAATAAATATAATGCTATTTGTAAATGGCGGGTTGTTCAGGACATCCTGTCTCGCACAATGATGATGCAGTGATGGTGAGGATTCTCTGACCAATCAACAAACAGTCTGCAGCGTTTTCACATCACCTTTGGGTATGACCTCGGCTCGCTCGGCACCTCGACGGAGGTCATACCAAAAAGTAGTACCGCCTACCGGGTGCTCTCCACGACGCAGGCCTGACGGAAAAGCAAACCAGGCGAGTCGAGCCGAGACCAAGCAGTGGAAACGGACCATAAGTGCTACAGCAAACCTGTTGTGCAGTTCAGTCAGCTGGAGACCCAAGAAAATATCTGGAAAAATTGTCACAGAACTGATTAAAAATGGTGCGTCTCAGCAGCCCTTTTTAAACATGAACCAGAGCAGCTACAGGAGCCGGCCCTCTATTGCAGCTGATTACGTGCATTTACATTAATTATAAGGTAGTTCATCAGAGCAGTCTGGCTACTACAGTGTGTGAAGACGACTGTACACAGAGGTATGCATTTATTCCTGCATTACAATTCAACACAAGTTCTCCATCTGTTCAGAAGGCGTGGCTCCAGGTGTCGAGGTAAACATAACGACACGCCACTACAAAAAAAAAAAACTTGGGTCATGTTCTCCAACGCAGATAAATGTGTTTATTTAAAAAAAAAAAAAAAAAAATCCATTCTGCTTTATATACATAAATAACAGCAAGGTACAGAAAATATAAATTAGTCTGAAAACTCAACAGTGCAGTTCAGTCCATCGTAGTAATCACTCAAATACAGAACATCCACAGCTTCTTTATCTTATTCATCATTGTCTATTGCCTGACTCTTCACCAACCCGGCCCTTATTGGCTAGATCGTTAGTGTCCTCCTTTCCCATTGGCTGAATCTGTTTCAGAGCTCCTCCCTCATGTTAGCTCAGTTGGCCTTCATGCGTTTGGCGGCTGTTTCCTGGTCAGACTCCTGTGTCTCTCGCTTAGCCCCACCCCCTTCTCCAGTCTGGCCATTAGGCTCCACCCCTACACTTTTTCCTGCCCTAAGCTCTCTCCGTTCTCTCCTCTCCTCCATTTCTTCGATCTCCTCAGCAAACAGAGCCTTCAGAGGTGCCAGGAGTCGCGGGAGAATCCGGAAATCTCCAAAGCGGATCTGGAATTAAGTTTAAATTTAAAAAAGACGTACTAACATACTTCGTAAGGACACTGCTAATAACAGAGGGGTATGAAATGAGGGCTGTAATGAGGTTCTGGAAGGACGAAGACGAGCAGTGGGAGGCAGAAGGTGAGGTGAGGTAAGAAGATACCATGCAAGAAAGGTATAATGCAAGGGGCAAGTGAGGTACAAGGTAAGGGCATAATAAAGCAAATGGGGTATGAAGTAAAAGGGATATGAGATGACGGGGAAATGAGGTAAGAAAAGATGGGGGGGGGGTTGTAAGGTAAAGGGGCACATGGTAAGGGGATTATGAGGCAAGGCAAAATGAGGCAAAGGAACTTAAGAGGTAATGGGAAATAAATGGTAAGAATAAAGGGGCTAGGAGCTGGTGGGGGGGGGGGTACCAGGTAAAGAAGTATGAGGTAAGGGGCAAATGAGGTAATTGTATAAGTTAAGGAGGGATATGGAGAGGGTGGTTATGAGATAAGGTGTGGTGAAGAGGGTAAGATGAACGGGGGTATAAATCGGGGGATGGGGGTGTTGAGGTAAGGGATATTAGGTAAAGGGGTACAGCATAAGGGTGTAGGAGGTAAGGGGTAATGAGTGAGGAATGGATGAGGCAAGGTAAGTTACGAGGTAAAGTTTAAAGTGTAACAAGGTAAAGAGAGATGCAGCACAAGAGGAAAGAAGCAACGGGGTACAAGGTATGGGGTAAGGAGGGATGGGGTCAGGCTGGGTATGAGATAAGGGGTAACAAAGTAAAGAAAGATGAGGCAAGGGGGTACAAGACAAGGGATAATAAAGCAAGAGGGGTATTAAAGAAGGGGGTAATGAGGTAATGAGGAATGAGACAAGGGGGGAAACAAGGTCAGGGGGTATTAGGTAAAAGGGTAAGGAGTTATGGGCATGAGGGGAGAAGGGATGAGGTAAGAGGGCAACAAGACAAGGAGGTTAACAAGGAGGACAGGTTATGAGGTAAGGGGGGTTATGAGGTGAGGGGTAAGCGGTGATGGAGACACGAGGTGAGGCAAGGAATGACACAAGGGCATAGAAAATGAAGGGGCAACAAGGAAGGAATTCTGTTTCCTCACTCTCATGTGGTCGAAGGCGATGCCCACGCGCTGGTTAAAGTCGGAGCTGAACAGCGGGATCTTGGCGTATCTCTGACTGAAGTGGTTCAACATGATGAACTCCGCGTTCATGTTCATCCCGATACCGATAGCCTGAGACGTCGTACTGCAGGAGGGACCGCCCACACACACACGATTAAATAATGTATACAGCAACTGAGCAGAATCATGTGACATGAGATGGGGTGGAACGATACATTGTGATTCAAAAACGTGTCGATATGCATCACGTGCAGGTGCGATTCACATCTGCAAACCAGCATTCTATTAATTATGCAATAATGTAATGCAGTTGCAGTGTTTGAACACCAGGGGTCCCAATCTGCACTACCCACAGTGTTACAATACAGAGAGCACACTGCGCACCTGATCTCGTTCATCCACAGAGCACACCGGATCTCTCCGGATCACACCGACAAACACGCATCACACACACGTCATACGGTCACCATATAACGGATAAAAAGAGCTCTGCAGCTGCTTACAAACACCAGAGGCTGCAGAAATCTGCTGTGTTGATCGTCTTTGGGGTTATATCTCTAGTACAGAGCTCAGTACGTCTCCGTCGCTCAGTCCCCCAGGTCCCGGGGGGAGACACTGCTCATCCAATCAAATACGGCGCGGAATTTATTGTAAAAATTACATTAAACAAGAAATGGTAGAGTGTTTACACCTCAGGTGTGTGTGTGCGCGCGCGTGTGTGTGTGTGTGCCCATGCGGACCTTTGTCTTTACTTGCGTCTTTGCCATGCAGAGTGTGTGCAGGTATTAACTTGTACATTTGTGTATTAGGTGTTCATATGAATGTGTAGTTGCATATCATGTGTGTGAATGTGTGTATGCAGTTGCAGTGTGTGTGTGCGTGTGTGTGTGTATACCTGTGTCTTTTCTCCATGGCCTCCTCTTCCATGCCGTCCTCCAGTGTGGCCTCGTGGATTAGCAATGTTGCATTCTTTCCTGCAAAACGCATGCGCGCACACACACACATTCGTTTTACTGTCCTTGTGAGGACCTTCTGACTGACTAATGCTGAATTAACGCTACACCTGCACCTAAACACTAACCTTAACCTCAGTAAGGAGAAGGAAACATTTTGCTTAAAAACAACAACAAAAAAAACCTTGTGAGGACCAAAATAGTCAGATCTTACTATCCTTGTGAGGACATCTGGTCCTCATAAGGGTATATAAGCACGTGAACACACACACACACACACTCTCTCTTACTGTGGTTTAATCAATAGAGCTGGAATACAGTGTTTAAGGCTCTGGTGTGTTTGTGAGGTGTGTTTCTCTCTCTCTTGCACACACACACACACACACACACACACACACACACACACACACACACAGCTATTGATCAGCCCAAACTCCACTAACAACTCCAGAGAGACACACACTCCATCACTACCTCTGCATTATAAACCTAGCAGTGATTCATTACTCTGAAATTGTGTGTGTGTGTGTGTGTGTGTGTGCGCGTGTGTGTGTGTGTGCGCCTCACCCATCTGTGCGAGTGTGTCACATGGCATGGTGTCTCCGGAGAAGACGAGCTGCCAGCCAGACTGGTGGGTCAAACTGCAGGCATACGCATTCTTACAATGCCGCACCACACATGTCTGAAACTGTCTCACACACACACACACACACACACACACACACACACAACTCTAAACACCACATATAATAATACACGTTACTGTGTGATGGAGCATTAGCTCTACCTTAGCGAGGTCGTTCCTCTTCAGCAGAGCCTGAATGAAGGATTTGGTCTTGAACTTCGGCACTTCAGCTCCCTCACACAGGCACTTTGCAGGGATAAAGCTGAAAAACACACACACACACACACACACACACACACACACACACAGTATTAAATTTAGAGCCCGGAGCTGCAACCAACACAGTTCCCAGACATGTCTGGTGTCATATACGTGAAAATGGCATCCAGTTCAGGTTGAGCTTTATGCTCCATTCCCACCCGCTGCCTTTGGAAGGGCAGCGCGCGCGTGTGTGTGTGTGTGTGATCACTGCAGTGTGTTTTGAGGCAGATACGGCCACCACAGTGGGTGCAGTGTGTGCAGACTGGTTTAGGACGCAGCCCTTACTTGACATGGCTGAGGATCTCCTGGCAGTGATTGTGGTACTGATTGAGCCACGTCATGATCTGAGCAGGAGCTACCAGACACACAGGAGTAAAGGCTTTACCCATCATCCTCTGCAGACACACAGAGAGCAGATCATTTACAAAGCGTGTCTACATCACAGAGTGGGTCTAAGATACGTGTTTTTAAAGCCGTGCGCAGCGGTGATGCTGAGCCATGAGGGAGGGGTTCATACACAGAGGGATCTAGTGAAGATTTGTTCTGGACTAATAAGTGCACTTACCAGAGCTCGCTCGCGCTGCAGCAGCAGGTTAATTAATCCCTGAAACAGAAAACATGCAGAAGTACACAGATTAGTGTCCTGCTGTGCACGCACTCGGACCTCACAAACACACTTACACACCGAACCACGTTGTACTGCTGAGAACACGCAGGAGATAAAACTAACGCCAACTAGCCTTAGATCATCAGTGTTACAGCCAAACAGCCAGACAGCGACTTTCTGTTAGCATCACGCTAGAGAGCTGTGTGTGTGTGTGTGTGAGAGAGAGAGAGAGAGAGAGAGAGAGAGAGAGAGAGAGAGAGAGAGAGAGAGAGAGAGAGAGCACTCACCGTGTGATGATCAGCGTGAATATGAGACACAAACACTGTGGACAGCTTGGCCAGCATCTCGTCCACGCCGTTACCGTACTGACGGCACAACTGTCCGAACGTGCCTTCACCACAGTCCAACAGCAGAGACTGGGTGGGGCTACACACACACACACACACACACACACACACACACACACACACACACACACTTTCAACAATTAGAAAGTAAACACACACACACACACAACTCATGTAAGCACGTGAACATTTCTTTACCTGATATTAATCAGTGTGCCGCTGACGTTTCTGATCTTCATGGGTAGAGCTGATCCTGTCCCCAGAAACACCACCTCAGGGTACCGCTCTACCTTACCTACACACACACACACACACACACACACACACACACACACACACACACACACACTAGATAAGTATCTGAGGCCTGGGATTTAAACTCTAAACAGAAGCTCAATTGAAATCCATAACCTCCGTAATTAATTCGCTAGTTGGAGTTTACGTCTCTCAGTCCTCTCAAACTCAAGCTTAAACCTGGGATTCAAACTTAAACTAGAATGATGTTGTGCATGTTTCGTGCAGAGCTGTGTGGACTGAGACGGGATGACAGAACGCAGTGAATAATCACGCTGAAACGCCGCACGGTGAGCCTGAGCTCCGAGACGTGAACGCGTGAACGAGGGTCAGCCGAGACCGCGGCTGAGAAAATGAAACGCCACCCTACATCAGCCTTCCTGTCCATCTCTCCCTCACTCGATCTGTCTCTCCATCGCTGCGTGAGGACGGATGATGACCTCACCGGACAGCACGGCAGAGTCCGTCGTCTGGAAGCGTTTACACTCCTCCACTTCCTGCAGGAAATTCGGCACCTCCGCCGCCTCCTTAATGAATTCCTCTCGGTCACAGGTGGGGATGGCGTCACTACACACACACACACACACACACGTCTGAGCAGTTCTGACAGAAACCTAATAGCTTAAAGCCACTGAAGCCAATCCATCCTCTATTTGGAGACAAATGTGTTGGGACAGAGAGAAATGTGTCTAATATAATGTCATTCTGCTGCAAATCATCCCAGCCTGCGTATGCGACTCGAGTTTAACACCTAATCTAGATTCTCTGAAGCACTGCCAGACAAGTAGAACACAGAACTGAGATCCAATATAATCAGTACTTCAATTATTTTTTTTCCCCCCCGTGTGTGTGTGTGCTCTCGAAAACCGAGTGTAATCTAAAGCAGTGAAATTACACGTGAACAAGTAGAACCTGGCGCAGAGAAGCGTAAACTCCAGATCAGCGTAATCCTGAACGCAGTATACGATGAACTGACGACGAGCCACTGAAGTCTGAAGGTGAAGCAGAGAACTTCGCCTAACCTAGAGGAGTAAAATCTCCGGCTCTAGAAGAAGAGAGCAACGCCGGGGTCTAGAATTTAAACTCTAGATTAGGAACATGATGTTTAGAACCTGGGGTTACACATTTTCGGATGGATATAATCCGGGGTCTGGAGCTTATGTTCTAAATTTAGTGCAATGTGGGATCAAGACTAGGTTTGAACTCTAGATTAGCGCAGGCTGGAACAGAGTCTGAAACTGCGGATTATTCTAGATTAAACTGGCATCAGAATTTTAATCTCCATAGACTAGATTAGCACATTCTGTTGTCCGGCTTTTAAACTCCAGATTAGCGGAATCTGGAATAAGGTATTTAAGCCCAGTTCAGTCTGAACTTGAGAGCGGTTTGATTTGAGACTCACCGCTGCCACTCTGCTTTGGGTCTGAGCTGGAACTTGAGCAGACACTCCGCTCGGACGTTGCTCACATGCAGCGCAGCCTGAGACTGCTACAAACAAACAAACAAACAAACAAACTTATAAACACATCTGTTCCAGTTGCACTTGTTAATGTTTGAAAGTAAACACCAGCTGTGGAACCCCGTTCCTGACACGGAACCTGCTGCTGTATCGATCCAACGCCCCGCTGTTAGGTTACATCGCTACCCTCGGAATAACGGACAGTACGGAACCTGAGGTACCTTGGAGGTCTGGTGCTGCAGCTCGGGGAAGATGTCCGAGTGGATCAGGTTCAGCTGCGTTTGGATCTTGTGGCTGCGGATGTTGTGGACGGTGGAGACCTGCTCGTTCATGACGAGGTGCTCTGTACTGCAGGGGAACCTGAAACACACACACACACACACACACACACACACACCTGAACTGAGCAAATTAAAGTATCGTTGCTCCAAAACAAAAACTACTAATCTTCTGAGCACGCCATTAAATTATCCTCAGTACCCCAAAGACAAAGTACCCCAACGTGTATGAAAGTGCCCTCTTAAAGGAACGGTACCTTTCCATCCAGCGCTGGTACTCTGGCGTCTTCAGCACCGACTCTGGGGTCATGTGCACCACCAGGACAGCACCACCTTCTGAACCCCTGCTCTGATACCTGGGGGGGGTAAAATAACTAATAGTTAATATAAATATTACATTTCACTGCATCCTCTTTATTGTAATTGAGCTTCCTGTTTGAAGGTTGTTTTTTTTTAAGAGCTTAGTGATGTCTGGGGGCGGAGCTGCAATAAAGCATCCCGACATTGTTGCCCGTCACATCAGATAAGCTACAACTGAGCGGTGAATTTATCAATGGGAAAGAAAATAGAATAAACAAGAAGGGACCGAGAACCGAACCTTGAGGGACACCTCATGGATTTACATGTTAAAGTTTTCATCATTCATTGTTTCATTTACATTTTGTTATATAGCATTTTAAGGCTTTACTGTCATGGTTAAGAGGAAGTGAAGATGATGTCACCTTCCGAGAATCTGATTGGTGCACAGCGGCTGAACAAACTCTTCAGAGGGACAGTCGACCACCAGGAACACGGGGCCCGGATCAGCTGGAGTGCACACTTCATCTGGCTGGATCTGACACACACACACACACACACACACACACACACACAGCGTTCATCACTCATGTAGCACCTCAGTAAAGTCCAGACATGCTAATAACAGGAGATCCCAGACTTCTAAAGTTTGCTAACAATATATATGCATACGGTGTGTGTGTGTGTGTGTGTGTGTGTGTGTGTGTGTGTGTGTGTGTGTGTGTGGTTTGCAACAACCAAATGCATTGGAACAAAACATTACACAGAAAATAAATGTTAAAAAGTAAAGAACTAATGTAGTAAAGCTGACCTGGCGAGCAAAAGCTGATCTAAGAAGGAGAATCGAACGTAGCAGGGTAAAGCTAATCTCAGGAGTGAAACTATTCATGAAACTCAAAGTTAACTTATTGCATCTTCACTACAAACAACACAATGATTAGGATTTTACCTCCTTGCCTTCATAGCTGATGCTTCTCCCATCTTTTAACGCGGATATGAGCGGTCCGATGGCCGCCGTTCCCCTGCGCGTGAACCGCAGAACCGCGTTACTCACATACACCAGCACCATTATAGACACGGAGGGTAATATGGAGGGTAACGGGATAAAAACAAAGGGAATAAATGCATAAAGACTCACACAGGAAGTCCCAGCTCTTTGGCTTTGTGCACCAGGAAGTTGCCTTTTTTCGGGTGCAGCTGCGAGTGAACACAGGAGTGAATAATCAGAGCCCATCACCACATACAAACAGGAAGTGATGTCACGATTGATTATTACCTTACACACGTACGCTACCACCAGGGAGGGGTCCCGCGTGCTCCTCTCTTTGCGTTCTGACATTGAAACACGTCACACACACACTTCAGCTAAATGTGCAGATCCATGATTAAGTAAGGACGTGTTATAAACAGTATTGCTGTCAGTACCAGGACTTTCTGAGCCATCACTTGCTCTCTCCTCACACTCGTCCGTCTGCCACAGCGCCTTCCTCTGACCACGCCCACTGCCACTCCCACACCTTATCCGCTCTGAGCTCTGCTCGGCTACACACACACACACACACACACAGTCGGACAAATGGGATTAGATGAGTATGACAATGTATAATAATAAATATGATAATGAGTACAGTAATGACAACATACGTGATGAGTTAAATTATGATGATGATGAGTATATGAGTGACGGGCATATTGTACATGTGCGATAAGCAAAATTGTGATTATGAGGAGTATGGTAATGAGTATATATTTGTGATGAGTATGTACGTGATGCGAGAGTATGAGTGTGTATGTGTATATGTGATATGTTCAGTGCACCGAGTGAACACTAACCGAATAAGGGCACTTGGCTGACGGTCATGGTGTCGTCTTTATACTCGTGCTCGGTGTACGGCCTCACTGCTGCACTCAGTCAACACACACACACACACACACAAGTCATCTCTAAACTGTCTAATCAGACGGGTTTATTCTCAGATCAGACAGTGTGGAGAGAACGCGCTTACACAGTCTGATGTCGTCCAGTGGCCCGGAGAACACTCGGATAGCATTCAGATATTTCACCTGAAAAACAAAACAGATAAAGCAATCTGATCACCGCTGCCATGCTAATGCTAATTGCCGCTAGCACCGCAGCAGGACTTTACATTCACTCAGTTGTCATGCAGTGAGTCAGGATCTTTCAGCTGCACTGCCTTTCACCGATTTGAGTCTACATGACTCGACCCACTTGTTTTCGGTGTTAGACAGCGCTCAGGCTGAACATTTGGGCATCAGTGAACAAATCACTCAACTGAAGAGAATCCAATGCCTTGAGTCACCCAATATGACAAAAACAATGTGTGTGAGCCCTCTGAAGACCGTCAAAACATGAGAAGCAGGCATAAAAGTGTACACACCAGCTGTGGAGGTCCGGACATGACACACTCAGGGACTCCAGTGTCCTTCAGCGTGAGAATCATTCCTGCAGAACAGACACGGAGTTAAACTCGAACAGCAGACAGAACAACATGCAAATTACAGGACGTTCCTGATTAAGAGTGTGTGTGTGTGTGTGTGTGTGTACCGGAAAGTCCTCCTACTGTGTCCCAGCTCATGCGAGTCAGGAAGATGTTGTCCAGACGAGCAGCTCTCAGTCTGAACCATAAAGACAGAAACGTGTGTGTGTGTGTGTGTGAGATCAGACTAGGCTTCACATATACAGTAATATTATTATTATTATTATTATTATTATAATTCTCACACTGGACTCACTTGTGCTCCTGCATCAGTCTCTGTGTTCCCTCGCCACAGTTAAACAGATATCTGAAAAAGTACAATGATCGTTAAAGCAATGTGACTGAACCTCATTACCGCTAGCGTTTATTTATTCACTTAACACAAAACTGGGGTCAAAGTTCAGGGTCAGGCTCCCTGCTTTCTATATGTATAACACCCACACGTCCACGTGGGCGCTGTGACTGGGGCTCGAGCCTGTGTGGTGTGTGTGCATTTGATGATGATGATGATGCTTACCGGTTATACTCGGAGAAGACGTACAGGGACGCGCCGTTCTCGCGCGCCCCCGCGCCCACCACTTGCACGTACACGGTGGACGGCCCGTGCAGGTCCGCGTGCTTTCGGCTCTCTCTGGAGCGCACGTGCCGCAGCGTGTCCTTGGGCGGCTTAGGTTTCCGGTTCCTGCCGGCGTCCGTGGCCATGTCAGATGTACAGGCGGTCAGTGCAGCGGAGACACGCGGAAAGTTCAGCAAGCGACATGCAATCTGTCTGCACCGGGGAAAAGCCACGTGCATAATAAACAAACACAAACACACTCACTGGCGCGCGCGGACGGACAGATCACCTCCCTATATCCGGCACTTAAACCTCGTAAAACATAAACACGCTTTGATTAAAGTTTTAAAGCTCACTAGTCACCCTGACTCTCTCCAGCAGTACACACACCTGACACACTTCCGGCGAGTACTGATGACGTCACGTCAATAAGGACGGCCACAGTCACTGATCTTTTTTTGTTGTTTTTAGCTGTTGAAACGCAGAATCTGAGTTGTTGTGTTAAATCCTGTGCTTTGTTACACTTTATGTTTTGTATTTAAAAAAAAAAAATAATAATTGTGTTTTTTAGCCCTTCGCTTTTTAAGTAAAGAAAAAAAAAAAACACGCTGCAGTTCCTGATTTGATCACTGGGTGTCGCCATCTTACAAATATAGCACATTCATTTATTGTAGTGTTATGTGTCTCCGTGTAAAACTGGGCAACTCATTCACTATTTTGCATGTCTATCTATTTTGATATGAGGAGTGTTATTAATTAAAATGTAAACGTGTGTAGGATTGGCGCAGGTATATTTATGAGAGACTTTAGAGCCGAGTCTTGACTGACTGAGCAGCTGAAATTATTCATCAGTTTAATCAAAGTAATGTAAGTATAAGTAGCTAACATGACGTACCAACAGAAGATATACACAGCAGTCAGCATTTACACTCAACATGAACTGCTTCTGTGGGGATAAATACAGCTGCTGTCCTGATGTTTACCTAACTCTGATACCTGCAGTAAGATGCACACCTGGATGGAGAAGTGCTTTTACTCTCCGCTCGTTACTGAAGGCCATACAGTCTGTAAATCTCTCAGAAATGGAGTTAGTGTTCGCGGCCTTGGGTTACACCATCACTTTGTTCACTCATGTTGGCTCTAATATCAGAACAGAGAGCTACAGATTAGACATCAGCATGAGCAACACAGCCGAAACCCTGCAGAGAATTCCACCCTGAGAGAAGACAGAACATTTACCTGAGAAAATGACATGGCTTTACTACAGAACTGTCATCAACCACGCCCCTTATTTATCACCAGATATCTGCTATAAAACACACTTATTATAAAGGGAAATATTAGGGGAGATAACAGGATTAACTGTACTGTAAAAATGAACAGAACACTGTTCCTGGAAATAATTTGTGGCGACGTAACAGGCTGACATTCACTACAGCCAGCCACTAGAGGGCATCAGAGACAATTCAGCTGTACTTCTAAACCCCTACATTCATACAGACAGTCGTTGTTTGGGACACGTCCATAGTGGACAGAGGATGGTGTTTATGTGGTTGAGATATACAGCTCTCTGTCTCACACACACACACATGCGTATATTTCCAGTTTATTTATTTTATATATCAGAACATGGATCATTATACAGTAAGGACACAATCAGGGGCTCAATCCCAAATAAAACGATGCACTACATAGGGTGCAGGAGCCATTATTAGACACCCTACATAGTGCACGTGTGTACAGAGAAGGGCATTTGGGATTGAGCCATCATCAGGCAGAGAGCAGACAGACCAGCGCTTCCATACAGCCACTCTCCACACACACACACACACACACACACACACACACACACAGAGCAGCAGGGTGTATGTACAGTATGTCCAGAGGTGAGGCGTCCTCATGCGGAGACCACACATCGGCGGAAGTGCGTGCTGTGAAGTGAGACACGAGACAGACAGACAGTTGTGCAGCGTGACTGAGGACAGCTGTCTCGCTGCTCTGGGAGTCTCTGCGTTTCCGAGGAACACTGCAGGGTTCTGTGACGAAGCGAAACTTTACACAACAGCTTGCGTTTCTGTTTGTCCTCCACGTGGATCAGCGCGCGTGGGCGTTTTCAGTCCACGTACATGGGAGAGCTGGGGGACGCAGGCATCTGGTCCAGGATCTTGCACACGTAACTGGCCACGTCTACAGAGCGCTCCTCATACATCAGGATGAACGGGTGTTTCTGTTCATCACACAGTGAGACACTACAGTGAGATCATCCTGCCATCACACACGGATGCAGTAGTCACCAACCCAACCGTACTCACCAGAAGCTCTCGGTACTTTGGCCTTTTCGACTCGTCCTTAGTAAGGCTGGAAGTTGAGAGAGAAACGTTAAGAGAAACCGCTAGCACACACTGCATCGTTTAACTGTTGCTAAGCAACAAGAACCTCTTCTGGGCGTTATCCAACATGTCCAACAAAATTCAAGTGAAAAACAAACAGAAATGTTTTTGAGGGGAAAAAATAAAAAGAAAGAAAAAGAGTCATTAATCTGGTTGCTTAAGTGTGCACACCCTTCACTAATACGGAGTTAAAGCAGCTGCTGCACTTTATTCCACTCGTCCTTGCAAAAGCGTTCCACCTTGGTCTCGACAGACCACAACACGTTTTGCCGCTTGGGATTTTTGTGAGAAAGGGCTTCTATCCAGCCACCCTGCCCCATCGCGCAGACGTGTGAAGAATACAAGAGACTGAAAACTGAATTATGACCGTTGAATCTTTTGAGAGACTGAATACGAGTGACCCGTACTCTCCAGATGTTCCGGCAGCTCTTTCATCATTGCTGTAGGGCTCATGGCAGCCTCCCTGATAAGCTTTCATCTTCTGCTTTCAAATATGTTGGAGGAACGTCCTGTTCTTGGTAACGTCACTGTGGTGCTCCATTTTCTCCACGTGTTGATGGACTTCATGATATCCCATGGAGCATCTAATGTTTTGGAAATTATTTCTATCCTAATCCCGATCGATATCTTTTGACAGTGAGATCTGCTACATGCACGCTAAGCTCTTTGGCTTCAGCGTTTGGATGAAACCAGGAAGATGTGAAGAGCAGCTTACAGGAGCAGAAGATCTTTATTTGGGGTTAATCAGTATCTCTTCATTGATGACAGCTGTATGATAATTACATATATAATAAGAGATATAATGTGATTCTAAGCACATATCCCATTATCAAAGGGTGTGTATACTTATGCAACCAGGTTATTCTGAGTGTTTCCTTTTTTTCCTAAAGTGTCTGTTTTCATTTGAATGTTGTTGGTTTCTTTATCACATTAAAGGTGGAAAAAATTTGACAATTTATCTTGGATTGATTTTTTTTGTGTGTGTGTGTGTGTGTGTGTGTGTGTATGTGTGTGTGTGTGTGTGTGTGTGTTTGTGTGTTT
>JAQQZR010000021.1:570944-584226 GCA_030068235.1 Notoglanidium macrostoma | reverse complement strand
ACACACACACACACACACACACACACACACACACACACACACACACACACACACACACACACACACACAGCTGTTTCTCTTTAACACTATAGGCCAGAGCATTAGATTTTCTCTGACTTACTGTAATTATATCCCGTCCATAAGCACAGCCTGGAATCCTGCTGGAATCATCTTTCTAACTGTAATAACTTTATTGAGACTAGCGTATCATGCGTGTGTTTAATCCACACAACGTCATACACACTAGAAACACACCAAGAGTGTGGATAATACAGTAGATAATACATTTCCATTGCCTAACATGTTCAATTCTTTGTTTTCAGTCAGGATTAATTAGTTGTACAGCACTGTGCAAAAGTCTAAGCACCCCTTTTATTTTTATTATTTAATTTACATATACGGTAAAAATGCTGCTTTAGATGGTCTGCATTATTAGGTCAGTATAAACATATTTCACATTTCCAAATATTACTTTTCCAAACACTAATGTTTTTATGCCAGTAATGAAAGCCACATATTACTTGATATACCACTTTTAAGACAAAACTATAAAGATGTCTGTCAGGGATTAGCTATAAAACAGAAGCAGCCGTCTCCCTCATGCTCAACTCGTTTCCTTCTCAAACTCAGACTTCCAATCCAAATGCAATATGTCACACCAAACACTGACTCTGCTTATTTTAGTTATTGTTTACTACTCTTTATAGAACTGGTTTAAATTTTTTCCAAGGAAAAACATTTTCTCTTCAGCCAAATGTCCCCACAGATCTCTCTCATTGTTCACAGAGAGAGGAGGTAACTGAACCTCGTCCGCATCTGCAATGTCTGAAGTGAAAATATCTTATTAAGTCTGTAAAGTTCTTAAATCAGGTCAAATCAACAGAAAAGTCAAAACATACAGTCCGAAAAGAAGTTTTGCCCTTAAATTGAGCTGAAGCAGGCAGTGTGTGAGGAAAACAGAGAGTGTGTTAAAAAAATATTAAATCAAAGAGTGGGGTTATAAATGTAAAAGGTGGACATACATATTATTAATCTATACATTGCATTTAAGATGACAGAAAGGGGGTGCAAACGTGATGACAATTTTGATGTATTTTGTAATGACAAAGGAACATCTACAGAGACTAACACACTAAACGGCTATTTGTTGTTATTAATGAATCATTGTCTTCCCCAGTTTGTCCTGAGGGTGTACAAACTTTTGCATCTTTCTTTATAAACAGAGTTGATGTGGTATATATGTATCCATGGACAATCAATTAATATTAGTAAACATATTAGGTAATATTAAATATAGTCTAATAAATTATTATTATTATTATTATTATTATTATTATTATTATATGAAGTCTACCTACAGTGGATATAAAAAGTTTACACACCCCTGTTAAAATGCCAGGTTTTTGTGATGTAAGAAAAATGAGACCACAATAAATCATTTCAAAACTTTTCCCACCTTTAACGTGACCTATTCATTTTTTTCTTTTCGTGTCCTGTACAATTCAACTGAAAAACAAACAAATCTGTTAGAGGAAAAAATATAAAAAATTAAAAATGTACAATAAGCTGGTTGCATAAATCTGCACACCCTTAAACTCATACTTTGTTGAAACACCTTTTGATTTAATTACAGCATTCGCACTTCTTGAGTACACAGCTACCATCAATTACAGAGACTCTTATTAAGCCAAATAAAGTTCAGCCATGCTAGTAGGAGTTTCCTGACATTTACTCGGTTGCCTGCTATAGCAAAAGCTACGGCGCTCACACAGCATCAAAGATATCTCAGTGTTGAATTGTAACAGTCAGTTGAAGGGTACAAAAGAATTTCCACATCACTGGATACACCACTGAACACAGTGAAGACCGTCGCCAAAAAGTGGAGAAAACATGGGACAACAGTGACGTTGCCAAGAACTGGACGTCCATCCAAAATTGATGAAAAAACAAGAGGAAAACTGGTCAGGGAGGCTGCCGAGAGACCCACAGCGGCACTGACGGAGCCGCTGGAACTTCTGCCAAGTACTGGCTGTGCACCACATGTGACCGCAATCTCCCGTGTTCTCCACATGTCTGGACTGTGGGGCGGGGCTGCAAGACAGAAGAAAAGTCTTACAAAGAAAAACATCCAGGCCTGGATAAAACGTGCAAAAGAAAAACTACACCAAGTCTCCCAAAAGCATGTGGGAAAACGTGTTATGGTCTGATGAGACCAAGGTTGAACTATATGGCCACAATTGCAAAAGGTACGTTTGGAACCCTTCACTGGAAGGAATTACGAACAGTTCCAAACACCAGTCACCTTTGGCCCAAAATCTTCAGGTGTCTGCTAGAAAATTGAAGATGAAGAGGAATTTCTGCTTTCAACACCACAATGACCCCAAGCATACGTCCAGATCAACAAAAGAACGGCTTCACCTGAAGAAAATGAAAGTTTTGTCACGGCCCAGCCAGAGCCCAGACCTACAACCAGTAGGATATCTGTGGGGTGACCTGAAGAGGGCCGTGCACCAGAGATACCCTCGTAATCTGACAGCTTTGGAGCGCTTTTGCAAGGAAGAATGGGCATGTCCTGATGTGCCATGCTGATAGACTCCTACCCAAGAAGAGAGAATCAAAAGCGCTTCAACACACTGTTAGTTTCAGGGTGTGTATACTTATGCAACCAGCTTATTGTACATTTCTTATTTTATATATTTTTTCCTTTAACAGATTTGTCTGATTTCAATTGAATTGTACAGGTCATAGGTCACATTAAAGGTGGGAAAAGTTTTGAAATTATTTATTTTTTTACAGGGGTGTGTAAACTTTTTATATCCACTCTAAATCTTTTTATTAGCATATAATATCTATTTACTCTTCCTCACTATATATATATATATATTACTAATAACTCATATTCTTAATCATATATACCTTATTGGCATCAAGTACACCTCTGAACAAAACAAATATTTTTGCTTTTCAAAAAATATGATTTATACCAAAAAGGAGAACTAAATAAACACTTTAAAATATGAACCAACAGAAATAAACATAATGCTTAGCAAATATGTTATATTCGATTACAGTAATTAAAGTAAAAGCATAACTATAAATGTGGTAATGAATACAAATGGTCATGCAGTTTCGCTTTTCTCTCTCTCTCTCACACACACACACAAACACACACACACACACACAAACACACACTCTCTGTCTCGCTCTCTCTCTCTGCAGCTCGTGGCGAATGGAACGGAAACTGCAGACACGTATAAATGTCACACCACACACTAGTGCAGGGCTACACTCGAACACTCTCGCACCTTGACCTGTAAACATACACACACGCACACATACGCTCCTACACATGCACACACACACACACACACACACACGCACTCCCTCACACATGCATTTGACCACAAGCCACTTACCAACAAACACCACTTACACTCAGCGTTTATTTTTGTATGAAGTGAGAAACATGGCAAACACGGCATGTCAAAACAGCATATTATTTTTATATTTATATATTTGCTGTTTCTCTAATTACACATTGGTTCTTCCTTATGCTATACCGTACAGTAATGTAGAGAATACACTTAGGGTTAGTTAATGTAGGACTACTGCTGAGAAATGAAGTTAATAATACAATCCATTAACAGTTTCCATCAAATTCATAAAGAAATATCTGGTTACTATTAAATATCACCAGAATGACACCAACGAGTTACACAATATGACCAAAAGTATGTGCACCCCAACCATCACACCCATATGTGTTTCCTTCCACAGTCGTACAGAGCGTCTCTGTGTGCTACAGCGTCACAGTTTCCCTTCACTGGAACTGTGAGGCCCAAACCTGCCCCAACATGACAATGTGCCTGTGCACAAAGCAGCTCCATGAAGACATGAATGAACACAAATCCCCGCAGCCACGCTCCAACATCTAGAGGGAAGCCAAACAGCAGGGTGGAGCGCGTTATAACTGCAAAGCGGAATAAATCTGGAACGGGATGTTCAACAAGCACATATGGGTGTGATGGTCAGGGGTGCACATACTTTTGGCAGGAAATTGTATATAGTGATACAACAGTGCTGCTGTTGTGAAAGGTCAGTTGATACATTTTCTAGAACAGCAGTGCAGGTTTATATTAATGCACTCATTCTAATATATTATTGTTTCTATACACACGAAAGTAGTTTTGCAATGTCAAAGTGAACCCTTATAGAACCCCTGAAGAACCCTTGATGTGCTACTATCTAAGGCGTAAATTTCCTTGCTTTTTGCTTTTGACAAAAAAATAATAATTGTACAACATTCCCGGTTAATACACAAAAGGGATGTTTCATTGGATAATCATGGCTTCTTTAAAAATAGGCTTCAGGGTTTTTTTTTGCTGTTGTTGTAGGGTTCTGCATGGAAACTTTAAGGATTTGAATCTTTAAACAGTGTATTAGAGACATATGCAAAAACGAGAATACATTTAAACAGTTTTAAAAACAAAGTAAATGATAGAGTCTAAGTAAAATGTGTATAATCTATATATTACAATATAGTATATTTCTATCAGTCTCTCTGTCTTCAAACATAATAGATTACATTGATTTGCTTCAACCCTGATCCAACTTACGTTCAAATCTACACAAGTAAAAACATGCTTTGTGTTTGTATAAGCCACATGTTCTGCTGAATGTTTCGAGATGGAACAAGTGCCAGCTAATAGAACTAGTCATGGAGAAACTACACTGTTACTGTTTACTGCCGCTTACTGCAAGCAATCTGTTTCCATCTCCATTTATACACAACAACAATGATCTTTATCTAATATTTATCCTCGGCCAGGAGCATAAGTATCAGGAAGGGCAGCCTGCTTCTACTTTCCTCTGGTGAGCAGAGAAATGCTAGCTTTATGTACTGAACAGGGCTCATCCTATGAAATCTGAGGAAGCATGTATTAGCCTTATACGCTCCTGGAAGAATCGAGCTGGATGGCTATGACTAAATTATGAAAAAAAATCACTTTAATATATTACCATAAAAACAGGTGAATAAAAAAATCCCCACTCCATATGTTTTAATGCTTTAAAGTAGAGGCAGCGCTCTATACTCAAACTAGAACCCTGAGATATTTAACCTAGAATTGGTATTCTCGGTCAAGTCCTGCCACAATGGTAAAAAAGCACCGCACTGAATACGCCGAGTTTAGAGGAAGTGTTTGAGATGGTTTTTGGGAAACTCAGCCTCGTGTCTGCAAACTCAGAAGAATGAGAGTGGAGCTTTCGTAGCATTGTTTACATTTGAATTGGAAGGAATCAGACAAATGTGGAATGAGATCTTGAAAATGTGTGTGTGTGTGTGTGTGTGTGTGTGTCTGATTCAGGACAATTGCATGATGTCCACTAGCAGCCAAATAACAAGAAAAAAGGAACACATGCTGCTCAAAACATAGGTGGAACAAGTTGTATTCCTAAATAATAATAATAATAATAATAATAATAATAACAATAATGAAGGTTAGCAACATCAAATGGTAATGATGAGATATTAGTCCACGTGGCTGGAATAGGCATGAGTCTTTGGGTAGCGCAGTTATCAGGATATTGGTTAAACAAACTAAGCATTACATAAATATATGAAAAAAGATGAAAAATGGAATATTTTTCTGCACTGACAACAGCAGACAAACAAGTATACTTATAAACCCTGCATTGCAATGCGTTTGTTGCTACTGGTGTGCCTAACTTGAATTTCCTGCTGGTTGGTGCAGTTTCTCAAGTAGCTAGTGTAACGCATGGTATTTCCTTCAACAACTGCCAATAAAACAGTTTTGATATTTATAATATACACAAGTGAAATTTGTTATAATTAGCGACTTGGCAGTGTTTATACTCTGATTTAAGTTAGCTAGCTTCACTTTACACTCTGCTACAAACTGTTAATGCTCCAACTAAAATTCCCAGATCATTCCTACAAGCTACAGGAAGCTTCCCAGACTGAGCAATGGTTTTACATTTTACGCCTCTATATGCTTGAAGTGACAGTTTTCAACAATTAATATTTTTCAAGCAGATAATGTTTAATTAATTCATTCATTCATCTATAGCGCTTATCCTGCAGCGTCAATGCCAGCTTGGCAAGAGGCGGGGTTACACCCTGGACAAGTGGCCAATATAGCACAGGACTAACACAGACAGAAATGACCATTCACACTCACATTCACACCTATGGGCAATTTAGAGTATCCAGTTGACCTAATATGCATGTGTTTGGACTGTGGGAGGAAACCAGAGCACCCAAAGGAAACCCATATTTCCTTTGCTCTTTTTGTACATGAAGTTGAACTCCACCCACTTCATTTGGCCACTGGTCATTACCTGTCCCGAATAACAAAATTCACCTAATCGAGCTGCAAATGAATGAGAAATTCCACCATTATTGACCAAATCTACTCCACATGGGATATACTGAAAATCCATTTGCAAATTAGTCCAATTTGTTATGACTCGAATTGAATTGTTCAACATGTGATCAGATGGATTTGTTGCTGTATTTCTGCATCTCCTTTAGGGTTAAATAGCCACTGCTGCACGGCTGCACCACCATGGATGAGGGTCGAACCGCAGCGCCATCCTGAGACTCAGAGTTGGTACTGATCCCAGAAGATTCAGACTCCTCGTGCCAGGGTGTGGGCTCTGCAAAGGATGGTGGGATGGTGATCCTTGCGCTCGCCGGGAAGGACATAACGAATGAGACTTGGTGCTGCATGTTGACTCTGCTGCATTCCTCCTTCTGTCCCTTTCCTGTGTCATCTTCAGGTTCTTCCCCATCAGCCTCTTCTTTTTCTGCTTCCATGCCAAAGCCAGAGTCTGGGCTTGTCGGTGCTGCCCCGCGCAGACGCTCATAGGACATACTGGACTGGAGGGTTCCACCTTCGGGGTGGTAAGTGAAGTAGACAGGGCAGGAGTCCAGGCACACGGAGCCTGGCTGGTGCTCGCTGTAGAAATACCCCATGTTAGAGACACTGGACGAGAGCTGACTGCCATCACTTATTCCTGGTTGCAAAGACCCTGTGAAATTAGCATAGATGAGCGTTGTGTTGCCAGCGAGAGGGTCTTTCCATGCATCAGAGACTTCATCAACCGGCGAGATTTCACAGTCACATGACTGAGTAGGGAGGAACAAAGAAGTCGAGTGCTGAGGACCCAGCCATTCCTGTGGGGAAAAAAGGAGATCGGAATCAAAGGCTAAGATGAAGGTTTCTTCAAAATGTGGTCATTTTTAACTTACAGCTCAATTTGGATTGCATTTCTGTAGAAAATTTTATCGGGTCAATAGTGAAGTCAGATGTGTAACTACTGTAATAAAGCAGGTTTGCTTGTCCATATATGTTTGCAGAAAATGTACATATTCAGATCCATAAATATTTGGATATTGTCAGTTTGTATTATGTTATGACAACTACAATATATTAGAGTTTAAATTGTATAATGAATATCAAGAAATACAGACTTTCTGATGTAATTGATGGAATGTACATCCAAATCCGGTGAACAGAGTAGGATTTACAGCACGTTTTATATGCGCTCCAGCCTTTTTTAAGGAACCAAAAGTAATTGAACTGTTGGCTGTTCTGTTGTTCCATGATCAGGTGTGTGTTATTCCTTCATTATTTCACTTACAATAAGCAGATAAAACGTGGAGTTGATTTCAAGTGTGGCATTTTCATTTGCATTTGCTGTTAACTTTCAATATGAAGTCCAAAGAGCTGTAATTACTCAGTGAAGCTAGCCATCACTGTACTGACAAAATGGAAACAAACCCAGCAAAAACTTTAAGTGTGGGAAAATCAACCATTTGGTGACCTCAGGAACATGAAAATACCACTGTGGTAGGTGACAGAACAATTCTTTCCTGATAAACAAAAACCCCTTAAGAACAGTTGGCCAGATCCAAAACAACCTCCAGGAGGTAGTGCTGTCTATATCAAAGTCAACAATCAAGAGAATATTTCACCAAAATAAAGACAGAGAATTTACCACAAGAGTTACCACAAGACCACTGGTAAGTCTCATAAACAGGAACACCAGATTATAATCTATGTTTATCCAATTACTTGTGGTTTGTGGGTGGGGCTGGGGGGTTAAGGTGCTAAAATTCCTACACCATTCACCGGATTTGGATGTAATTCCCTCGAATTAAAGCGGAAAGTCTGCACTTTGAATCTGCAGTAGGTAACCTGTAATAAAAATAATGAATAACTTTTTGCCATATTTGCTAAAACTATTGCTATATCCTGACCGTGGTACATAAAACAGATAATCTGTGAAAAAATCAGGTTCCTCTGGCCCCACCCAGTGCTCCTACTGCCATTTGCAAGAATTTACTGTGCCTGAATCAAAACAACCAATCAGCACCAGGAGGGATGTCTGACAGAGTGTCAATCACTTCTCACACACATGCCGCGTGCAGCCCTCCTCCCCACACATTCTCTCACTCTGTCAAGCTAAATATCTTTAAAAGGATTCAAAACAGATGCCAAGATAGCCACATTTCTGCTTGACAAGTAATTACCCCTGCTTGATTTATGATGTTGCAGTCAGGCAAACATAGCTTGTTTCTGATGCTAAGGCTACAGGTTAGTGTTATTTTACTTGCAAGTTGCTGAAAATATCTTTGTGAAGTGCACAGACAGTCATGTCAGTTAGGTATCCACCAAAATCCACGAAAATCCACTCTGCACTTCCTGAGGGTACTCAGGAAAAACGACATCAGTGAGGAGCTGCTGGTAACCTTCTACCGCTCCACCATTGAGAGCGTACTAACCTACTGGATCTCAGTATGGTTCACCCACTGCACCGAGGCAGACCGGAAGAGACTGCAAAGAGTCATAAAGACAGAACAGAGGATCATTGGCTGCCCCATCCCCACACTGAAGGACATTTACACGTCCCACTGCCTCAACAGAGCAGTGGGAATCATCAAAGACAACACCTATCCCGCTTCCACCTGTTCGACTTGCTGGCGTTACGGGTCCATCAGAAGCAGGACCAACAGGCTTAGAGATAGCTTTTTCCCACAAGCCATCACTGCACTGACCACACACATACACACACACAAACTCACACCATCACCACACAAGGCAAATGGACAAATAACTCTGCACTGAACATACACATACATGCACTCTATCACTACACAAGGATGTAAAGGATTAAAGGTCCTCATAAGTGATTTCCTGCTAATTTATCTAACTATGACAGTTTCTGTTATCTTTCAGTTTCTTTGGACATCTAGGGGAAGTTCATTCCACCACCTACACGCCAAAACAGAGAAGATGCATGTCTTCCTTGTACCTTGAGAGATGGTGGAACCAGTGCTGGAGGATCAGAGGGAGCGCGGTGCAGTGCGGGGTGTGATAAGTGCTTTGAGGAGGGTGCTGGCCCATTTTTGACTTTGTAGGCAAGCATCAGTGGTTTGAATCTGATGTGGGCAGCTACAGGAATCCAGTGGATGAAGCATGGCAATGGGGTGGTGTGGGAGAACTTGGAAAGGTTGGAAACAAGTCATGCAGCTGCATTCGGGATCAGTTTCAGAGACTGAATGGTGCTCAGGGGCAGACCTGCCAGGAGCAAGTTACAGTAGTCTAGTCTCGAAAAGACAAGGACCTGAACAAGTACCTGAGTGGCCTGTGTGAAAAGAAATGGACAAATCCTTCTGATGTTGAAGAGGAGAAATTGCCATGAGTCAGAAAGATTAGCAATATGAGAAGAAAAGGACAGGTGATTTTCCATGGTTACCCCAAGGTCACATGCGGTGACTGAAGGAGAGATCAGAGACTTGAAGAGGGATGCCAGTGGAGAGCCTGCGTGGAGGAGATGTGGATCTCTTCCATGTCACATGATATAAACATGCTGAACCACAAATTCCAAAACTGATAGAGCCATGCTGTTTACCTGGCCTCATTTTGGTTGCCATGGTTGCTAGCCTGCACGTGCATAGCCTTCTCTGTGGGGCGGGGCTTTGGAGGCAGCAGAGAGGGAGGGGGAGGGATCTGGAAGTCGTACTCATTCAAAATTTCAAGCTAAATCCACGTTCTTCTGAATCTTACCTACTGCAGCTTTACTTTCACATATAATATACTATGGTAGACAGCTAAAATAATGATAACTTTGTATATTTATGGACCTGATTGGAAGTAATTAAACACACAGACATTGTGCAGGTTGGACAACAATGACATACAATGACTATAATGGACAAACAATGACAAACAAAAAATGGACAATTTTTTGTACAATCGGTTATACACATTTCTTAATTCTGAGTTCATTTTTTTCATATCTTTTCACACATTTCTTTTGAGCTAGAGTGCAGCTAGATGAACATCACCTCCCAGAAAACTCTTTATTAACAATTACCCACATCTTTCACTCTATGTGGAGCAGCCGCTGTACAAGCTCCTGTAAATTAGCTGTTACTTAATATAAACTTGTGATTTGCAGCTGCATAACTGTCAGAACTGCTGTTATAGAAAATTAATCAACACCTTTTGACCAATCACAATCCAGAAGTCAACAGCACTGTGATGTAATACTTTATAAACCGCCTATATAAGAATGGAGTATATAACGTAAGTGTGTGCGAGTGTTTCCATGTGTGCGTGTGTATGTATGTGTGTGTGTATGTGTCTTTGCATGCATGTGTGCATGCATGTGTGTGTGTGTGTGTGTGTATAAGTTTCCGGTACTATGTGTAGCTCAAAGGAACAAAGAAACCACGTAAGGACGTTGAGACACCAAGCTCCAGAGAAACGAAAGGGAAAAAACCCACAAGAAACCTCAGATGATGTATGATTTGAGGGGAAGAAGCTGTTACACACACATACACACACACACACACTCAGACAGTTTAACATCAGTTTACCTGAAAGTTTCCCTTGTGCTCGATAATGAGAGGCTGAAAGTATTTGGAGGGGTCAGGAACATGCTCACAGCCCACCTTCAGCCCACTGCAACACAACAATAAGAATATTGTCCTGTATAAGCACAAAGTTTTTGTGTGTGTATAATCATTGACTGTAGATCGACAGTCAAGCTTGACAAAAGATATTGGCACCTGTCTAGCTCATTCATCAACTGAAATGGGAGCAGCACTGAGCAGATATGATTTGGCTGGTGGTTTATTCTCAGTACAGCAGGAACACATACATGATAATCTTTCTACTGTATTTGTGTGTGTGTATTTTTGTGTGTCTGTGTGTTGTGTGGGTGTCTGAAACTGACACAGATGATGCTTAGAGTTAAACTGGTCCAAAAACACACCATGGCCAGACAGATTGAAATGCGGCTCCTCAATTTTAACCACAAAGGGTCAGTGTGGCTGCAGGCTTTCATGCCAACCAATCAGTAGCCACGTCTGAGTCCATCTGTTAAATCAGTTCATCTTAGTCTGCAATCAGTTATCAAGTGTGCCTCCTAGGTGGCTGGAATGAAATCCTGCATGTCTGCAGATAAGAATGAAGACCCCTAAATCAACACACACACACACACACACACACACACACAATTTTGTTTTTTTGTCTTTGTGGGGACCGCCGAATAATTTCTATGGGTATAACCCTAACCCTGACTGTGAGAACCCTAACCCTGACCCAGCCCATAAGTAACCAAACAAAATACAAGACTTTTGGCTATTTTAGTTTTTTGATTGTATTCACAGATTTTTGTAAAATTGAGTTTTCCCTTGTGGGGACCCTGAAAGGAAAAAATAACAGGTTTTTATCAGATTGTGTTATCACATTGCAATATAAACACACACGCACACACACACACAAACACACACAGAGACACACAGTAGTAAAATATGCACAATAGAAATGCACACTTCTCTGCACACGTACCATCGGTGGATAGAGAGAGAAGTGAGGACGAGGAGAATGAAGATGAGCGCTATAACCACCACCAAAAAACCTGATCAGAGGAAACAACAAAGATTTTAGTCTTTTTTTTTTCTTTTCAGAAAACACAAGTTTACTGAAAGGCCAATGTGTATTCCTAAAACACACTCATTCATCACTACTGCTATAATCACAACACAGTGCGTTGGAGCAGTGATGCTGAGGGCTCTGTAAGGAAAAGAGAACTGTCAAAAACTGTCAATATATATACTGTATATACTTTTTCATGCTCTTTATTAAGTCAGTACCAGTGTACAGTATGTAAGTATGTCCAATTAAAACAAAATCAAGATTTACTGCTCACAACAATTCTTCTCTATTCAGCCTCAAATTTAGTGACAGCCTAACACAACATCAGCCGGGCTATAATCGGGATAAAACCATGCTGTGTACCTATGCCTTCTGAGATGCTGCTTGGCTCTCGACGGTGTGACTCCTGTGTGGACACGGTGACCTCTGACCTCCAGGTGATGGCTGGGCTCCAGTCACTCCACTCACCCTTGATATGGTCGCCTTCTGTTTGCTCTAAGGGTTTCACACTCACTCTGGCCTCACACTCCCCCTCACACGTAGAGTCACCATCCAACAGCACATATGTGCCATACACACTCCTCGGGTTCTTTATCCAAAACACACACACACACACAAAAACACATGCAATGTTTCCTAGCATACAATACCAACCAATGTATTTAAATACTCAGACAACTCACACTCACCTCCCATTTCTGTGGTTTGACTTTGACCTGCACCTGGAAGATGTATCTCGAGATGGTGTTGGGAAAGTGAGCTCCTCGACTCCATGTTATGTTGTTCCCAGTAACATTTAGCTGATCAGGAGGCTGGAGCTTAACTGTCAATTAAAAGAAATGCCAGCCAATCATTTAACCGCTCCAAACGCTTACATCATGCTACGTCTTCTAGTGTATCTTCTTTACATTAGGAGTTATGGACTATTTAATCAGTCAGAACATCAGTGTACTACTTCACTGTGAAATGAGAAAACTGGTCTCATTTACATTACATAGGAGTTATCCCAAATATCCTCAAAGAAAAGTGTGAATGAATCTAGATCCCTAGACATTCATGAGCGCACTTATTTTTAACTCCCAATCCAGTTTGGTATCGCTCTCTCTCTCACCTGCCATGAACATGAACTGTTTCCTGTTAACCCTTATTTACTACTTGTATGTGGCACGGTGGTGCGGTGGTTAGCACTGTCGCCTCACAGCAAGAAGGTCCTGGGTTCGATCCCTGGGTCACCCTTTCTGTGCGGAGTTTGCATGTTCTCCCTGTGCATGCGTGGGTTTCCTCCGGGTGCTCCGGTTTCCTCCCACAGT
>JAQQZR010000021.1:532749-548321 GCA_030068235.1 Notoglanidium macrostoma | reverse complement strand
CCAGTCCACCACAGGGCCAACACAGACAAACAGCCACACACGCTTGCATTCACACCTATGGGCAATTTAGAGTAGTCTGCATGTCTTTGGACTGTGGGAGGAAACCGGAGCACCCGGAGGAAACCCTAACCCTGTGAAATGATCTAGCTTTCAACTGTAAAATAAATTTTCCATCCACATCCTTATAACTCCCTTGGAGTGAAAATACAGCAGGTCTCTGAACTCCCAGAAGATCATTAAAACACATAAAACTTGTTTAAAAAAAAAAGTTGTAAAAGTTGTTTTCTTTCCAGCCTGCTGTGAACTTGTGATGAATTTGGAACCGTTACATCGTCACGCGGTTGACGAGCCATCTTGTTTTATTTGTGTGTCCCAGTCATGAGAATGTGATTAAAACGTTGTGACCCTTTTTAGTGTAATAAGTGTGTTATTTTCATATTTAGACCTGAGTAATTGATGATGAGTGATATGGTGGTGTTTTAAAAAGGTTCACTGGAAATTTAGCTTTTTATTTTCTTGCCATTAGTAAACTGTGTTGAAGATGCACATCATGAATGTGATGTTATGGAAACTGAACCAATAAAAAGTCTTGCACAAGTCCCTCTCATCACTATGGTGACCAACTGATAATAAATATGATTTTGACAAACTCATGACTTTGCACTAACAATTTGATAATCTCACCTCAACTTTACATTTCAGATGAAACAGCTCACAAAAAACAGACACACTTTTATGTTTAACATAAGACACACTTTTATTCATATTTTCAACAATTCAGAAAAAAATAAGTTTGCTTAAGGAATGAAATTATCTAATTAACAGGCCACATACAAAAAACCCCTGCTGTAGATTTACTTAATGATTTAGGTGTACAAGATGAGACACATATGCTTATAGAAAGCTAACATTTATTTTAGCATCACTGCACTATAGCTGAAAGACTTACAAGAAGACATTGCAAGATTTTAATCTCTGATTTTATTTACGTGGTCATTAAACAATCGACTTATTTTTAATATGTGGAACCTTCCTGTGTTACTGCACTGGATCAATTGAAGTAAATTAAGTTAATAAAATGAAATGTCGTTACTTTTCAAACAACTAAAATCCAGGGGCAATTGTGTAATTGTTTCAAGAGTATATTTCTTTACAACGTAGTTTGCAGTTTTTACTACTTATTGAATAATCTATTTTTATTTAAGGCATGTATTTCTTGGCCTTCATTCTGGGGATGATCTGCATGTCTCTAACATCATTGTGCTGTAGCAGCCAACACAGGTATCTTTCTGTACCCATACCCCAGCCACTGGTAGACAAAGGTACAACTTTCCTCATGTTGATGTACCATTTGTATGATTCCTCTGGAACAGCATGGTGTTGTAGGGCTTGTTGTACCATCTCAGGAGTAGAGTGTCGTTCCCCAAGCCCTACTGTCTCCCCCAACCCCAAGAGCAAATCAGCTGCTTTCGCTTTGGTTTCACTAGACCCTTTAACATACGCTTGGTAGAAGGGCACACTGAGGTGATCCATTTCCGTCAACCAAACAGCACCACCATACTTTTCAATTAAGACTGCCTCTCCTTTGCGAGTAAGCTTTATACCAAATTGTGGCTGCCCTTCTTGTACCCATTCAGTACAGTCAGAGGATGGCATCATTGGAATGGCTTGCTCCAGAGTCACTCTTGGGAGCGGTTCCTCCATCCTCTTCATCAGATCCTGTGCATGAGACAGCGTTCCTGCTGAACTTAGGATGATCTTTGAGTGATTTTTTAACATTGCTTGAGTCACGTGGACCACATAGCCTTCTGCTATGCTAATAGCTGCATCCATATCACCAATCAGCTCACACTCAACATGGTAGAACTGATTCAGATGAGTAGCATCAGGATCCTCTCCTCGAAAACTGGGGGAGACATAATATGTCCCTGGGAGCTCCTCCTGAAATCGTAAGAAGTATTCTAGCACAAATTGCATGGAGTCAGCCAAGTACACATCTTGACCTAGCATATTGACAAAAACAGGCTCAGAGTCAGACCCTAGGCCCATTGGTGAAGAAATGGTGTCAGTTGTGATTGGAGTCAGAGCATATGAGTACTTGCATATGTTACTGAAGTAATTAACAGTACTGTGGAATAGAGTATTTTGGATCTGAAAGAGATTGCGGTACCATTGGCTCTTGATGGCTAATACATAGTGGCTTTGAGGTTTCTCCCAAGTGCAAGGTGGAGTTGTTTTTGTGATTTTAGTGTGGATCTCTTTTAGAGCATCTGCACTTGCAGAAGGACCATCTACAGATGTGACATATCCAGGATATATTGAGCAGAACTGAGGAGGCACTATGGGAGGCATTTCACCTGCCTTTGTGACAATTGGAACTAACTTGGCATGGGCGTAGTTTATTTCCAATCCCTCAAAAATGAGGGCCACACCTCTAGCACCCATTCCCTCTTCCAGAATTTGAGCTACTTTCCGTGCAGCCAAGATAAGGGCTGTGTAGTCATTCTTGTCTAGGCAGAATATGTCACTTGATAGTGGTTGTCTTGGCACCAGAACTGTAAAACCAGGTGTATTAGGGAATGGGGTGAGAAAGGCTACATGTTGATTGTCTTCCCACACACGCCAGTGTTTCTCCTCCCCTCTCACAATGCATGAAAAAAGTCCACTGTGAGATGAATCTCCATGGAAGTCATAGTAAGATGGAGCATTGGGTGTTGGGAGCTGAGCCCTGATCTTTGCCTGGACTTGGTCAAGGACTGCATCCTCACAATGTGGGCCACTCTTCGAACTGCAATAACCAGGGTCAAGTATGTGGAATTCCTTTTCCATGGCAAGATGAGCCTTCCAGTTGGATTCTAGGCCATAAAGAGGTAGGATTTTGATATGAGCAGGCTTGTCTGGTTTGAGTCTATGCAGAAGGGCACAGCGGTAAACCCCTAGTTTCTCACAAAGCAAGTTAGCAACTTTTTTTGCACCTAACATCATTGTCACATAGTCAGGCACAGTTAATTGAAAAATGCTGTTTGGTCCATTTAAGGCTTTTCGAGTGAGAATGGTTGTTCCTGGGGTCCATGGTTCAGAATGCAAATAAGCTACTAGTTCATCAGTTTCCCAAATCACATTTGCAAAGTTCATCATGGGTTTGAAGACTTCAGCTCGAGCTACACCACTCTTCATTGATGCAACAAACATCACCCCAGCATTTGTTTCAACTACAGCTTCACCTTTGTAATCAACAGCAATGATTCCGGCACATTTTGCATCTAGAACCTCGTAAATCACTTCTCGACATGCTTGTCTTAGATTGTACCCTTTGAGGTTGTAGAGACAAGCTACTTTATGAGCAACTGTCTGACGTAAGAATGCATCACCATCACCAGAGCATGTCACAGCTAGGCTATCATCAGCATATATGCCAGCTCCAACAATCGCTGTGTCTCCAACTCTACCTTTCCACTTGCCTACAAGCCCCCCTGTAGATGTGGCTGCTGCTAGCTTGCCCCAACAATCCAGAGCAACTGCACCTACAGTTTGAGGATGGTTGTTTTTATTTCCACTTAGTTTCATTGCAAGTTCCTTGTATCTGAAATCAGTGTGAAAGTAGTCTGTTTTCACTGGCTTTTCTTTTTCAGAGAGACCCTTCAAAAACTCTTGAGCTCCATCTCCTGTTAACAATGCGTGGTCACTCTTATCCATGACATGACGAGCTGCTTTCACTGGGTTCTTTACATTGTTCAAGCAAGCCACTGATCCAGAGTTTCTTTTGTGTCCATCCACAATAGTAGCCTCCATCTCATGTTGGGCATTTTGGTTGTACACAGAACCCTTGCCTGCATTAAATAAGACACAGTCTTCTAATGCAGCAACACTTCGCTGCACTGCATCCAGACTGCTACCTCCATTGCTTAGCACTCGTGCTCCCAGTGTAAGCGCTGTGTGAAGGGCAAATTCAATAACCCCAACCACCTTATTGCTCACCATCATTTCCTCCCCTGCACCACCATGAATCACCAGTGTGAAATCTGGCTTTCCTGTGAGAGTAGAGTCCGGGGATTGTTTGTCGACTACTTTATTCCATCCATTTGTGAAATCATCTGCTGCAATGCCATTTGTTTCTTTCTCTCTTCCCAGAAGGCATTCAATGGCCCCCATCTGCCCAGCAATTGCATATTTTACTGCCAGAAGCATCACCAACATTAGGTTTAGTTCAAGACATTCTTTGAGTTTTCGTAAGATGCCAGCAAATGTTCCCTTTGCATTCAGCACAAGTCGGACCTTGTCCTTTTTGCCAAGGTAGGTAACAGCTAGCTGATCAGTTGCATAGACATTACCAACAGCACATTCAACACCTTCCATCAGATCTGATCCAGTCAAGTAGATAGAGGGGCATCCAAAAAGATCTAGAAATTTCTTAAGTGGGTTGTCCCGAGACATATTATTGCGCAAGACGGCTAAATGTGGCCCTACACCACTACCACTTTTAGTGGATTTGATATGTTTTTTGTGCTCCATGAATGCTAAGTGGAACAGCTGAAAGAGCTCCTTGGTATGCCGAGGGACATTGTCTGGCCCAATGCTGGACCCCAGGGCTGTAACCAACTGACGAGACAGCATTGTGACTGAATATGTGGGATCACAGCGACCATGTTTGTAGTGTCGCATATGAGTAGGGGTCACCATGATGAATCTATCAGCTGATTCTCCAAGAGTTTGCCTTAGAGAGAGCTGCAATGCAAAATTGATCCATGCATCATATAAACCTCTGTGACCCCTTAGAGTGGTGAAAACATCTGGGTAAGATGTTACTTCAAAGGTAACGATAGGGTTACTTGCTTCTGAAAGGGGGTGAAGAGGTTGAGTCAGTGGTTTCATACCTTGTAGTGGGAACTGAAGAGGTTTTGGGTGGGAAACTGTATGATCTGATCCATGTGTATGCTCTATAGTTAGAGACTCTGAAACTGTCCATACACGTCCAACCACAAGGCCAGCCACCATGCCATCCAGGGCACTGTGTTCAAACAGCATGCCAGTTACACCATCTTTGAATACCACCATGTTTACCACCTGTAAAGAAAAATGTCAGTAATTGCATATCAATTTCAATGCACATGTACCTTTAATGAAGCAAAGTTTGTTTTGAATGAACAAATGTCTCTTTGATATATTAAAATATATTTACATGGCCAAAAGTATGTGGACAACTGACCAGCGCGTCCTGTGCACCTTTTGAACATCCCATTCTAAAACCACAGGACTAATTTAGAATTGGTCCCTTTTTACTGCTGTAACAGCCTCCACTGTTTGGGAAGGCTTTTCACTATGCTCTGGAACATGGCTGTCCAGATTTGTGCTCATTCAGCCAAAAGAACATTAATGAGGTCGAGAACAGCTGTGAAGACAACAAGGCCTGGTTCACTGTTGTCTCACGCCTGGTTCACAGTTTATCCCAAAGGTACTCAAAGTTGTTAAGGGCTCTGTGCAGGACACCTGGGTTCTTCGACCCTAGCTTTGGCAAACAATGTCTTTATGAACCCCACTTTGTGCATATGGCATTGTCATGCTGGAACAGGTTGGGGGCTAGATTTAGTGAAGGGAAATTACATATATATCATATATGTATCATATCATCTATCATATATATCAAATTTAGGTGATAGGAAAAAAGTTTGTGATTATGCAAACCCAAGATGATTTCCGGATCACACTGATTCATAAAAGCATTTAATGATTTTAATGAGATTTCATCAAGTATGAAGAGTAATAACCGTATAACAGCACTGAAATCAGACTAAAACCAGCTTTAGAAAACTGAAAAGATATCCATCTCAGGCCACACCAACCTCATGTCCTGGTTAGTTTTCAAAAGCATCCACATTTCTTACACATACCTTGTCATAGTACCTCAGACACTGTCTGTTCCCTCCTCCTAGACGGACTGCACTGAGGGTATTTGCCAAATCTACTGGTGCAGAGCAATCTTCCAGTGATAAAGCCAGAATGGCACTCTCCATCACTCCAAGTGATCCTGCTGCTTCACCACCAGCTGTCAGGATCTCCTCCCTGATAGCATACCATTCTTGACGATTAAGAGCAGAAAAACCACAGATTGTGGGAGGATCATTAACAGCTGATGCAGGTGGAAGATGCACAACATGAGCTAGCTGGGTGTAAAGGTTTAGCAGAGGCACAGGTGAGACCTTGCCTGCTTCACTACAGCTCTGTAGAATCTGAATTGGAAATACACCTCCTTGGCAGATCACGATGGCATGGAGGCTTTCTGGATACACCTGAGAATAACATTTGAAACAGTTAAACTGTTATTACGGAAGTGTATTCAGATGTACTATTCAGACAGGATTAGTGTTCTGTTTAAACTGTATGTCTGGTTTATAATGTTGTAAGGGGCGTGGCCCTGTAGGTGACATGACCAGAACATGTCTGTAGGTTTTATCTGTGCAAGGAACTCAGTAACTTATCTGTAACCCCATAAACATCACTTTTCTGACCCGTCCTTAAACTTTGTCTATATTTTATTGGTCTGTGTATTTGGTTTTGATGGGAGACAGTGGACAGTGTCTTTATACTGAAGAAGAAGCACAAAACAAACCATTTTTTCCATCATGTGCAACAAATGCAGTCTTTACCAGCACGTCAGTTCAGATGTATATTGAACAGTATATTACATGGCATTATTTCTCCTATTATAAGTTATTGTCCATTTTATAGAAAGGAAAAGATCATACAGGACTGAATAGCGCTTTAGATGACACATCCATACCTTTATCTGATCCTGATGTTTGCCTGGTAAACGACTGGCAGCAAACACCTCTGACTGTTGCGTGCGCTCTGTAGGTACGTCCCCCTCGAGAAGCCGGGGCTCACTGTACAGCTTGGCTACAGCCCACAGCAGAGTGGTAGCCCTCTCAAGCTGTGCACACTCCCCCTGGGTTTTGGATGGAGGCAGCACTGAGGGAATCGCTGTGGAGGTCGGCAGGGAGTCGGAACAGGACAGAAGACGCTGTTTGAATTGGTCAGTCACCCAGTTCTCGTGGGCGGAGACGCTGCATTTCAGCTTCTTGTGTATGTCCCTGAGGGCCTCTGTTTGCTGCAAAAGCGCATTCTTATAGTGGACATACTCCTCTGGAGTCAGAACGAGCTGAAGCACTCGACTCACTTCTTTCAGGGTGACGTCCAAGTCGGGAACAGGGTAGTCAAGTAGCGCCATCCTGAGGACAAGAAAACCATAGGGACATATTTCTTTGATCACTTCCTTATGTAAGTCGCTCTGGATAAGGGCGTCTGCCAAATGCCGTAAATGTAAACGTAAATGTACTTCCTCAACCAGGTTATTTTGTGTAAATTGTCACCTAACAAGATATCTAGAATTTAGGTAAGGAGCATGTGTTCAACAGTCGAGTGCAGAAAGTTTGCACCTCTGCGATTTTTGAATAAAGAAAAAAAAAATTAATTTTGTAATTTCATTTTCGTCTGAATTCTCGGTTGATCTACATTTACTCCTGCTTATCTTTCTTGTGATGTTTGGTTTTGTCCTTCTTTATGAATATTTATCCGTTATTTTGTCCCTTTATTAGTCCTTATTTTATCTGTTCATTCTCATTCATGGTTTTCAATTTATATTTTGCCCCTATTTTTCCTGGTTGTTGTCATGAGTATGTTTTGGTAGGCAGAGTGATGAACATGTGACTGGGATATAAATCATGACTGAATGATCGCTTCACAGTTCACATGATCTGCGGTGCTTCACTGTTTAGGCCAAAATTCAATAAGTTCATTACCTCATTTTCTCAAACCAGCAACTCCTCGTGTTTCAGTGAAATTCCAGCGCAGCACAGGGGGATTTTTTCTCAGTGCCTGAGAGAAACTTTTATTTCCAACATAATTAGCCTAGCGCTGTTTGTATCTCACGTCTTCCTGGAAACACGACCCCAGTGCTTCAATATCATTTTGTCGGGTTGAGTATGATATAGTCTTTGTAAAGATGCTTCTGAATTTATGAAGATATTTTATGACAATGATACCTTGCATTAATAATATTGTATTCTTAGCAACACCTAGACAGGTTTTTTAGACACGGTGTTGAACAAAGATTCATTACACAGCTGCTCAGTCTACACTTAGGAATCAATTAGAGATTTACCTGAGATTTTAGTAGATAATGCTCAGTGAGTACTCAAAACTCTTAATACAAATGTACGTTTTGTATATTTTGTCTCCGTACAGAAAACTTCACAATATCAGTGACTACACGGTTTTATTTATGTGTTTATGTGTTTATGTGGCGTGTCCGCTGTACAAGTAACTGAAAGATCTGTTACTATAAAAGCAAATCAACTCTTTCTGACCAATCAGAATCCAGAACTCACCAGCACTGTGGGATAATGTCTTTTAAAAAGTATTCATGTTAAGCCAAACTTCACAGGTTAAAGTTTCTCCAGTTTTAAACATTTGGATCACTTCTGTAATTATTATATACTATAGAATAAATTGTATATAAATTTCCACTCACCTCAGAGCAGAATGTCAGATTGGAGCCGAGCACAGAAATGAACACAGGTTTCGCTGCAGTAGATGAGCAGGACGACGGCTGTAACGCAGACCGAGTGACTTTAATTACAGAATTTAATTTCCCATCTCCTGGTACGGGCGGAGTCCATCAGTGCCCCGTGTGTTCACCTCCCTGTTCTTTAGAGTCCAAATCAGCAGTGTAGCAAAAATTGTATTTAATGTTAGTTGTATAACACGTGTGTAACACGTGATAAATTCTGTATGTGTGTTACTGCACAAACACTTATACTGCGAATAAAACACACTTTTTACAAGATGGTGGTGAATAAATGTGCTTTTTGTTACTCACAGAAGCATATTTATAAAAAATTTAATTGACAAATCAAGAAATAAAGTGTATTGTTTAAAAAGTTTAAATTATGTTTTAGTACAGCAAAGACGTATGCTTCAGTGACTTTATTTACCACACATTAAGTGTATTTCCTTACAGAAGTATAATTTAAAAGGCGCTGCTTCAGCATATACATTTTGGAGAAATAAATACAGAGAAAGAACATTTTGGGCTTATTTCCAGAAAGTACGGGGAATTTTAAAATTGCACTTTTAATATTTTGTACATTCTTTTATTGAATTTTAGTTTGCTTCATTTTCACTATAATAACTAAGTACTTCAGTACACTGTGAGTCCTACACCAGTTAATCTGCCATATTATATCATTTTAGCCTAATAGTTTAATATGACAAACATCCTGGTCATCCATGTGATTAGATTTTGAATAAATTTCACTTATACACATGAAACCTGTCAGACGCTGGAGGTTGATTTGTTAATTAGCTGCGAAAGCCATGTGACTCTCACACTGCCCACATGTGACTCAGGCCTGAGAACTCAGCACAACTGTCTAAAAGTAGAGTCAGTGTGTTTGCGTATCTGTTTACAGTACCGAATTTTAAAAAGGTTCATTCCAGCATCTTACGGGTTTTTGGATTTGTACCTCTGGGTAAAGCCTTAAAGCAGTGGACACCAACCCTGTTCCTGCAGATCTACCTTCCTGCAGGTTTCATCTCCAAACCAAAATCTAACACACCTCTTTTAGCTGATCGAGAGCTTCTTAAGGCAATGATTAGATGGTCAGGTGAGCAGGAGTATGGTTGGAGCTAAAGTCTTCAGGGAGATAGATCTCCAGGAACAGGGTTGGTGACCACCAAAGAGATCATAAACACACACTGAGAACAGGGTTCTGATTTTTCTAGCCTATAAAAACTGTTCTTAAGGACATAAGCTCTTCTGTGACATGCGGGGTTTTATTAATATTTTTTTTTTTTATCAGTGAAACTGTCATACACATGCAAGTAGTGTTTTTTATAATCAGATAAAAACACACTATTTTGAAGGATTGTTATATAAAAATGTTATGAATTGTGTTGATAAAATTGCCGTTTAGTATGCAAATCATATGCAAATAAGTGACTTCGACACACTGGCTCGTTTGTATATTTGTCGTTGTAGTAATACAAAAGAAAATCACAATACACCGTATTATTGATATTTACTTTTTCAACATGTTTGGTTTAATTGTACTATGACTGAAATTTCAAGTAAAAAATATATTTAAACATTTTGACCTCCGGAAATAATTTTTTTTTTTAAACAGCGGGTGGTCACGTGGTGTTGGTCTTCCGGTTCCGGGGTCGAGTGGAGTTTGCAGCTCCGCTTTGGAATAAAGGACAAAACGCTTTATAAACTCAATTAAACGTAAGTGTTTATGTTAAAGTTATTAAAATGTGATTGTGAGCGATATATTTCAGTTTAATAATTCAATTTCCGGTGTAGTTTAGCTCTTAAAGGTCACAGCGTGAGGTGCTAGCTAGCGAGTTAGCCGCCTAGCTCTAACGGTCCCAGTTTAAATCTTTGGTGTTTTAAGTCCATAATTAGTGTTTAATATATATAGAAATAATGAGTGAATTGATCGTTGTCCCTGTAAGTGTCTGTGTTTAAATAAATTACACCGTACTCTGGTTAAGTTTGTCTAACTGTATAATCTCCCTCTGTTATTGTTGTTATAAATGATTTATAACGCTGTTCGTGTGACGCAATACGTTATAATGGCGTCAGTCATGCAGTCATGTTAAAGCAGCTCTGACATTAAAGTCATCAGCTGGAAGTTAACCTAGCTAACATGCTGCTCAGCCCTGCTGTGGATAGAGACGGTGTGTTCCAACAATAAGTTGAGGTTGATTATTAACTGCTGATTGTGTAAAACGGTTCAAAACTGATCAGAAGGTCATGAGTTTAAATCCCAGGGTGCCTGAGCATGACCTTTAACCCTCACCTGCTCAGCTGAATACAGCTTCCTCTGTCTAATGCTCCGCACCTTCTGGGAGTGCTGTGATAGGAAAATAATCACCTTCAGGCTGGGGACACTAACTCTGCTTCATCACCACCTGTGTGTGTGTGTGTGTGTGTGTGTGTGTGTGAGAGAGAGAGAGAGAGAGAGAGAGATACTGGGGGTGTGATGAAGCGGAGTCCCAGTTCCCATCCTGATGGTGCTCATCCCTTTATTATAAACCTGCACTACTGTCAGAGCTGCTGTTACACCTGTTACACCTTCTGACCAATCAGAGCCCAGAACCGGCAGCGCCGTGGTGTGCTGATGGATTGGAGTGAGTCGTGAGTGAAGCTGGTTTTAAAGTGGCGGTTGGTGTGTCTCTATCGCTCCTCCTTCATCATCATGCTGCTTTATAAAAGCCACAGGATTGCAGTTTAACGCTGCAGGAATGAGACGTGACCCATCGCACCGATCATTCTGATCACGTCCTCACGTCAGCGACAGGCCGGAGCTCAGCTGCTACACTGCTGATGTTCTTACTGATCTTTATATTGGAGCTTTTTCAAATACATTTCCATTTGTTTATGTAAATGAGGCTTCACCCAATTTAGTATATCTGCATTTGCGTACTTTATAAACCGAAAATGTATCTTTTCACTGTTGTCGTAGTTATTTATTGTTATAATGATATTTATATCAGACAGTTTGTAGGAGAATCACATCTGTCGTCATAAACACTTTCTGCCGTTTTTAGTCAGTGTTTGGGAATTAATTCTTTAAAAAGTAACGTCAGTTTTAACATACAACCCGGTTTAACGAGCGTCCACTCAGGTTAGTGTGATTCATAAAGGAAACTGACACTACGACACACACTGATGCGCATAAGAGCTTTTCTATTAAAAGCACAAAAGCAGGGAAATTTACACCAACGACAACATCGTACTGCTGAGATTTGATGATTTGAAATATAAAAAAGAGGTTTTATAGATACTTTATGACTTATTCAGTAATCTGAAATAGGATTGATGCGAGTGCCATAAAGTGGCCACTGAACTTCCTGTTGACCAAATCCAGTTTCCTCAGCGTTGTGTGTGTGTGCATGTTGTGGTAGGCGAGGCTTTGCGTGACACACCTTTGTTCTTTGTTCCACATCCTGTAGGTATGTGTGTGTGTGTGTGTGTGTGAGACTCCAAGAGCTCTCCCTGATGGGCGGCTGGTCCCGCGGCGCCGTGCTGGAGCTGTACCGAGCGCTGCTCCGCGCAGGGCGCCACCTGCAGTACACCGACCGCAACTACTACAGACGCGCCATCGCCCGCGAGTTCAGACGCTGCCAGACGCTCAGCGAGCCTCGAGAGAAAGAGGAGGCACTGAAGAGGGGGCAGTTCTTCCTCAACAGCCGTCTGGGAGGACTCGTCTAGACCGTAAGCAGCAGGTAGACGCCACACAAGCAGCACTGTGCTCATTAAGTTCAGAGGGAGGGCACACGCCGTGCTTCCAGCTCGGCTCCCAAAGGAACGGTCACCGGGATTGATGGGATTCACGCTGTACAAGCCAGCTGGGGTGCACATACTTTTGCCCTCGTGGTCTCTGTGTACTGTCTGTCTGATTTTCTACTAAATAATTTAGTGCCTGGTGAAGATCAGAGGAGGATATTTATATCAAATCAGACGAACCTGAGTAGAGTAGCGATATTAATGCTGAGTCAGACTCTGATCTCTGTCTCTCTCTCTGTCTGTCTCTCTCTCTGTCTCTCTCTCCCTCTGTCTCTCTCTCTGTCTGTCTCTCTCTCTCTCTCTCTCTCCCTCTGTCTCTTCCTCTGTCTGTCTCTCTCCCTCTATCTCCCTCTGTCTCTCTCTCTCTCTCTCCCTCTGTCTCTCTCTCTCTCTCTCTATCTCCCTCTGTTTCTTCGTCTGTCTGTCTGTCTCTCTCTCTCTCTCTCTCTCTCTCTGTCTCTCTCTCTCTCTCTCTCTCTCTCTGGTGAAGGATGGCGGGAGTGAACGGAGATCGGAAAGGAAAGAAAGATGACAACGGCCTTGGCTCAGCGATCGACTTCGTGCTGTCCAACGCCAAGCTGGTGCTGGGTGTGGGAGGAGCCGCCGTGCTGGGCATCGCGACGCTCGCTGTGAAGAGAGTAAGAGAGAGGCCCTGTCTACACTTCCCTCTTGAGCAGTCAGAAGTGCACAGCTGGGACGCAGCTCTGTTTACACCTGTGTGTGTCGTGCGTCTCCGAGGCGTCCGGCTGACCACTTTTGTTCAGATTTTGTTACTGCCTACATCACTTATTCTAGAAGGTCAAAGGTCACCAAGCATAGTTACATTAAACCTGCAGCATACCTTCATAGCTTCCACCGGTACCCGGTTCCTCAGGATCCAGGAGCAGCTTGCACTTCTTCCTACCCTTGAACCTTGTGTCCTGTACACACTTTTCAGATTCCCAGGCAGGTGAAGAGATTCTGCAGGTTTCTCTTGTCTCTGAGCTACTCTGAACTGTGTGTGTGTGTGTGTGTGTGTGTGTGTGTGTGTGTGTGTGTGTGTGTGTCGTTTGTCTCAGATGTACGACCGAGCCCTCAGCGCTCCCTCTAGCCCCACAAAAGCCAACCAATCAGGAAAGAGGAGCTGGGAGGAGCCAAGCTGGCTGGGGTCATCGCCACGGACGCTGAACCATGACATGAAGCAGAACGTCAGTCGGTCACTGCAAACGCTCCCCACGTGCTCCAGCTCCTTCCAGCCCGGTAAAGTGCTGATTATACACATGTATTATTCATACTGCACTCACTGTACTGTTTATCATGGGGGACTGTAACCTGCAGGGATTCCAGTAGAGAAACACATCCCGGAACTCTGTCTGTCTGTGTGTGTGTCTGTGTGTGTGTCTGTGTGTGTGTCTGTGTGTGTGTAGATTTTCCACGGAGGACAGCCGGGCGTCCCGGCAGCAACAGCAGTAAAGCGGCGCTGCAGCGAGGGCGGATGCGTCTGTCCCTTCAGGAGCACCTGTGGGCGTTTTATCACGAGCGTGTGAACATCTCACCCGAGGAGCAGCAGGCAGCTCGACACGCCGCCCTCGACATCTGCGCAGAGCTCCGAGCCTTCATCCACACCAAAGTGCCAGACATGCCGCTCCGAGACATGTACCTGAGTGGCAGCCTTTACCACGACCTGCAGGTGCGCGCTCTGTCACAACCTCCACCATCACACCAACCACCTTCACCATCACTCCGACCACCTCCACCATCACACCAACCACCTTCACCATCACTCCGACCACCTCCACCATCACACCAACCACCAGCACACCAACCACCTCCACCATCACACCAACCACCTCCATCACCACACCAACCACCTCCACCATCACACCAACCACCTCCACCATCACACCAACCACCTCCACCATCACACCAACCACCATCACCACACCAACCACCTCCACCATCACTCCGACCACCAGCACACCAACCACCTCCACCATCACATCAACCACCTCCACCATCACACCAACCACCTCCACCATCACACCAACCACCTCCACCATCACACCAACCACCTCCACCATCACGCCAACCACCAGCACACCAACCACCTCCACCATCACACCAACCACCTCCACCATCACAACAACCACAGCCACCATCACAACAACCACAATAATAATTCCCCCTCCCCCTGCTCTCTCCCTCCCCCTGTAGGTGGTGTCGGCGGATCATGCTCAGCTGATGGTTCCTCTGATCCTGGAGAAGAGTCTGTGGTCGTTTATCCCCGGTGAGGAGACCATCATGAACGTTCCCGGGTTCTGGCTCGTGCGTCGTGAGAACCTGGAGTACTTCCCTCGGGGCTGCAGCTACTGGGACCGCTGCCTGATTGGTGGTTACCTCTCGCCGAAGAGCGTGCTGGAGCTGTTTGAGAAGCTGGTGACGGGGTGTATGAACTGGCCGGCCATCGGCAGCGTGCTGGGCTACGTGGTCCGTCCTGCCGTCCCGTCCCACACGGAGGCGCTCACGCTCGCTCTGGAGGTGCAGTACGACTCGGAGCGACGGCTCCACGTCGACTTCCTGCCTCTGCTCGTCTCGGAGGACGCCGTGTCTCTAATCGCCAAGCCACACCGCGAGCGAGAGAACCTCTGGAGGCAGAGTTTTTGGTCGGCGGAAACGACGAAGCTGCTAGCTCTGGACCGAGACGATAACGGCTGCCGCTGCGTTTGCCTGAAAATCGCCAAGGCCGTGTGCAAACTGAACCCGGTGCTGACGCCGCTGAACGCCAGCCACCTCGCCAACGCGGTGCTCCTGTTGAGCGAGAGCGAGCGCGACTGGAGCCGTGGGGTGCTTGCTGAGCGATTCACTCACCTCATCCGTGTGCTGGTGGGACACCTAGAGGCTGGGAGGCTGCCCTGCGCCCTCGACCACAAGGTCAACCTGCTGTGTGAGCTCACGCCACGAGAAGTCGACGAGCTGGGGTACACACTCTACTGCTCGCTGTCAGACCCCGAGAGTCTGCTCCGAACTGTGTAACACACACACACACACACACACACACACACCTGGACACACATTACAATGTAAAACTTGACATTGCTACCAAACTAGCTCATGCACCAATGAGGTGAATACGTTGAGTGAGTGTGTGTGCCTGTATGTGTGTGTGTGTGTGTGTGTGTGTGTGTGTGTGTGTGTGTGTGTGTGAGAGAGAGAATAAAAACAAGATAAAAAAATCTGCTGCTAA
>JAQQZR010000021.1:510813-525813 GCA_030068235.1 Notoglanidium macrostoma | reverse complement strand
GCTGCAGGAGCATCGAGGGTGGAGTTTTCCACCCCCGCCTGTTTAAGCGGAGGGGCAGGCAGTGCGTGCCCAAACCGTCAGAAAGTGCAGAATCGCCACGGCAACGAACACTGACCCTCGAGAAAGACGCAGCGGAGGAGGAGGATGAGGAAGAAAAAGAGTGGGAGAAAGAGGAGGAGCAGCAGGAGAAGAAGAGGAGGAAGATGGAAAAAGAGGAGCATCATGACATTCCACACGGTATGTGTAAAACGGCATCGGCATGACAACTGTTGCTAAGATACGATGCATGTACCGTGCACTGAGGAGGGTCAAAGAGGCCACACTGAGTCTCCCGAGTCATCACGACTCAGAGCCAGTGATCGCTAAAAAGCTAAATACAGCTCGCTAACTCGCTCGGCACTCTGCGGACCGCGAAGGTCTGGGCAGAGCTTTCACAGCTGTTAGTTCACCAGCAAGACTACACGCCACACACATGCTACACAACATATCGTATCCTCGGGTATCTCAATGTGATATTCCTGCCGTATCGCTCTCTCTGGTGACTCACTGAGAAAGTGCCATATTGCCTGGAGATATTCAGCGTGAGATGCGAGCTGAAGCGTCAGCGAGCGATTGGTTGGTGCTCTAATGTTGTGCAACATTCATGGAAAAAAAAAAAACCCGCTAAAAAGCAAGCGCGTCGTAGAGGTGTTTCAGCTGCAGTGCCAGTTACATCATCCTCAGTTTCATCAGAGGAGCGAAGCTGCAGAATGTTGCTCATAAGAAGACAAGCTGCAGTAATTAAAACAAACTGGTGATGTGCGTTCTTCATCCCAGTTGTTTCTGCATCAAACAATAATTGTATGAAAAACCCCAGACAGAATAGATTGTTAAAAAAAAAAAAAAAAAAAAAAAAAGTTACAGGTGTTTTTATTTGAGAGCACTAGCTCGGCTCTGGGGGAGTGGCTCAGTGGCTCAGGGCCCCGCGTTTGAACCCCAGCACTGCCGAGCTGCCACTTAAGCCCTTAACCCTTTCTGCTCAACCTACCCACGTTGACCCCTGTAGAAGTGGAGGAAAAATAAAGCCTCCGATTTTCCAACCACAAAATACAGAACAGCAGCTGAAGTCCTTTGTACCCACCAATGCTGCAATCTGATTGGCTCTTGGTTTCCTGCATTTTCCAGATAAACAATATTAATATCCATATAACCTTCCCAGCAGAGACACCTTACCCCAAAAAATCTGAATGCGACCTTTTGTCACTTCTACGGCTCATCAAGCAGCTAAGAACTATTAGCAAATTAGCTTTCTTGCTAACGGTAGTGTTTCCCAATTATCTTACAGAAAACATATGCTCATTTTATCACCTAGACCGCAGCGTGACTCCACCAGCTAGTGAGGAAAGGTACGCGTCAAGTTTATGTAGCCTGAAGCAGGCACTGGTGCAGAAACAAGAATCTCACGCGTTTACAAGCGCTAACTGGAATTTAACCGGCAGGAAATCGTGCCAGCTCAGCCGAACACCCACATCAATGTTATCTGTAACCTCAGAGATTGCCAGAATTCCATATAGCAGGCTGCTGTGATATCAGTAACGGTGTGCTGCCGTGTTCTTTACTGAAGCTTCCCGTTCCTCTCTCACTCTCAGCCCAGGAGTTGACAGAGAACCACGCCCCCTCAACACAGGAAGCTGTCATCACAGATGGAAAACCAGAACACTGCGCTTCCTCCACCGACTGCGAGGAGGAGCCACCCAGCACTGAGATGGGTTCAGCTACAACAGCAACGGACCAATCAGAGAGCACTACTATCACAAACACTCACGAGCACAAGCTACTCACAGACGCTTCAGGGGGCGGAGTCCCTCAAGATAAACCTACAACTGACAAATCACTGAAAAGCAGCTTAGGAGTGGGCGTGATCACAGACAGGGTCCAAAATCGAGCCTCAGTGATAACGGTGCGACATTTGATTGACAGGTTTGCGCGGGATGACGAGAGAGAGACAGGTGAGACAGACCGCAAAGGTAAGAGAGAGACAGACAAGGACGAAGTCACAGCCGAGTGCACCACTACTCTGCAGCTGAGCACGGAGGTCAGTACCGACGAGTCCCAGGCACCCGAGAGCACGCGGCATCCTGGCAAGGTGATCGTGACTAAAGTAACGATTAACTCACTGACGGTGACGTTTAAAGAGGCGATGACGGCGGAAGGGTTTTTCAGCAGCTACGGGCTGCAGGTCTGAGGGACGAGGAGGAAAGAGGAAACACGCTTACAACCAAAAGTACTTCCTGTCGAATTGCTAATGTGGCTAACGAACAAAGACAGAGGAGTTAGCAAATCAATTTGAGTAACGCGTGCCATCTCGATTTCGTTAGGAATGTTAGCATTTGAGGTGAAGTACGACTCAGTCATGCGAGAGCGAGGGATTACAGGACCAGCCAGTGTGTCGAGCTGTCGATGTAGTGACGCCTTTCGCCGTTTTTGCTTTACAGAATCTCATCTGTTGTTAAAAAGGGTTACATTTCCGTCTCCGTCCTTTCGTTTTAGTGAAAACGTGAACAATAGTGGAAGGATTTCCATGTTGCTGACAGTGACGCCTTCTAAGTGCACGAGCAAATGAAAGCCGTTTCCACTTAACGCATTGTTGGTGTTAACCGTTCCAGTAAAATAAAAGAAAAAAATGAAGATGTATACGAATGTAGTGCGAGTTTTGGTTTCTGGGACACCGTTGACCTTATGACATCATCACCCCGTAGTCTCTGCAGCCCTGTCCCCCGTCTGGGAGAGGCGAAGGTTTAGGCGGCTCGGGTTTTGCTCTGCCTTGTGCGCCGAGGCCTTGCTGCATTTTTAACGAGTCCGTATCGGTTCACATTACAAATGCTACTGCACAGGCTGTACTGAAGTGTAGGCTGTATTCACAAAACGTTGGAAAACTGTGTGCTTTAGATGTATCTCTAGCATGCGACAAAGTCGAGCTGAACTTTACTTCATGTGGTGAAACCGCAAAAAAAGAAAAATTTTACCAAAAAAAAAAAAAAAAAAAAAAAAAAAAGAGATGAAAAACATGCCGTTGTACGACTTGTAGTTTATCTATGGCAAGGTTACATTTTTATTTGTATTTCCAATAAATAAAGTGACAAAAATGTGTGTCAAAGTTCATTTGTGGATCATCTTTACTACATCAACAATTTTAAAATAGCCTACATGATTCATGAGAAATGAATGTTTATGTGTTTATAAATTAGTCATGATGGTTATTGTCTTATAAGAAACATTGCTTTGAAAGATCTTAATTTGCTATTGTCATAAAATAAGAGCCAATCACGTTCCAATTTGCAGAAGGCAGCTACTGGTTCACCACTGAGAAGTTAAATATGCCAAGTTAGAAACCGAAATCTGGACTACCTTATTTTAATGTAATTGAAGGCTGTTCTGTGCAATGTTTTGTTTTGGGGTATAATTCAGTTCTGCTGTCTGCCTTTCATGACCTTTCGTGGTCCTAAGCAGGATAAATAAAACAATTTTTTAATCATACCTAAATTTACAATAATCATAAATACACATTTCCCTTTTATAGTTACACCACAGCACTGTTCAAGTGTGGATTCTGATTTGGTCTGAAGGTGTTGACATGTGGTGAAAATGTTCTTGAGACGTTAATATTTAATATTAATGGAAGGAGTCTCCAGTGTCGATGCTTTGTAACAGTCAGACGGAAAAATGAACTGTTAAGCTTTCAGACATCTTCAGGACGGAGGTGGTCACGCTTTGCAGGTTCTCAGCAACATGGCAAGCTGGATTTTTTTGGCTTATTAACTTCAAGAGAAAAGTGAGGCTGGTGTAGGAACAACTGTACCTGCTCTAACAGAAGCTACTTGCAAATGTTCTAGAACACTGTAACTATAAACAGATAAACAGGACAAGTTGTTCTTTCGAAACCAAAAACTGTAATCGTTAGTAGATTACTGTGGTATAAGACAATTAAATCACTAATAATCTTGCGGGAAGTAACAGTAACTCCGCCTCACTCACCTCCCAATCACTAGCAGTTAATAATTACCTTCCAGTAAACCAATATGAATGCTTGGGCATCACTGTCAATTAAACAAACTTCTTGTTGACATCATTTTATTAAAAAATGGTATGGAGTCCAAGGTTTGTTCCTTTGTACAGTAAAAAATAATTAAATTAAACTAAAAAAAAAAAAAAAAACTCAGCGCAATGAGATTTCTGAAAGTGGAGGCAATATGGAAGAAGAGATCCGTTCTTTAGATAAACTCTAATCTCATCTATGCATATTAACACACACACACACACACACACTTCTGTGAACCCGCCCCCACTAGCCAGTAAGTGTCATAAGTACACACGCACACACAGGGGGAAACAGGTCATGTGATTTGCCCCATGTGGACACTATGGCTAGGCATTTTAAACTAATGTGGCACAAGAGGAAAAAACAAAGGTCCACTGGCCAACACCACTACGCCTTTCAGCCCACAACACTGTGATTCTTCTCAATATTCATCAACATAAATGTAAAGAAACCACTCTGCAAATTCTCAGGTATTAAAAATAGACTCTGTAGAATTGTAGCAGTCTCCAGGAGCCAAAAAAAAGAAGAAAAAAAAAAAATTCTAGAATAAATAACAGAATGCAAAACCAAACTTTTCAAGGAAGATACGCATGGCATTTGAATAATTAACAATAACAAAAACAATAAGAATTGTAACATTTGTTGCATTTCTGTACTGCAAAAATAGTAACAGAGACGGCTTCAAAGAGCAAAAAAATATTTATAAAATAAAACCCATTGCATTCAATAAATCAGTACTTTACATTTTTAAAATATTAAAAAATATATCTTAAAAAGGTAAATACTCCCCCAGGCCTGAAAATATTACCTGTGTTCTATTCTCTGAGTCTGAGAAACAAGCCTTTATTTGTTCACAATTGGCAAAAACAGAATGGAAATGAAAAAGAGCCATAATTTAGCGTTCACACTCATAACATTCTGGTTATGTAATTTCTGAATCTCCCACAGGAAGATCAGAGTTTCAGGTGTTCATAGTTAAGAAAAAATTAAATAATTAATAACCGTAATATAAAAAAAACAAACAAAGCTAACACTGTCTCTGGCAAGGTTTTCTAACTACATGTCTAATGGGTTCATATTCACTCCGAGATCCTGCCCACTAGGGGGTCGTATGTCTTTTGCTCCTGCAGGGTGGAGTCCCACCATGCCACTGAGATGTGGCATCATTGAGTTCCCACCAGGGTCCATGGAATTCTGCTGTAGCTGCGGAGGAGGTGGAGGAGGAGCCATGCCAGGTAGGTGCTGCTGTAAATGGGCAGGGTGTGGTGAAGCGGTCTGAGTCTGCTGCATTCGTGGGGATGGACTCGAGTGTGGCGGCTGTGATTGCGGACGAGGGGAAGGTTGAGGCGATCGCACTTGGTTGCTGAGAGAGTTGGGGAGTGGCTGGCCCTGCAGGTGTGGTGACTGTGACATTTGCTGCTGTGGGCTCATGGGATTGTTCTGCTGTGCAGGTGAAGTCCCACCTAGGTGCTGCTTCTGTTGCTGAAGTAGTCGCTGATGGATTGCTTGCTGCAGCATTGCTGGAGACGATGAAGGCTGGGGCCCTCCTTGTCCTGGCTGCATCTGTGGGCCGCCTCTATCTGGTCCTTGAAGCCCAGCATTCTGTTGCTGCTGCATTTGCAATCTGTGTTGATGCTGCAGTCTTTGCTGCAAGGCTGCAGTGTTGCCTGGGTAACCCTGCTGCTGTGCCGAGTTTCCTGGAAAACCCTGCTGCTGGGTTAAGTTGCCTGGAAAACCCTGCTGCTGGGTTAAGTTGCCTGGAAATCCCTGCTGCTGTGCCGAATTGCCTGGGTAACCTGGTTGCTGTGCCGAGTTGCCTGGGTAACCCTGCTGCTGAGCCGAGGTTCCTGGGTAACCCTGCTGCTGGGTCGAATTGCCTGGGTAACCCTGCTGCTGGGTCGAATTGCCTGGGTAACCCTGCTGCTGTGAGTTGCCTGGGTAAGCTTGCTGCTGTGCAGCATTACCTGGGAAACCCTGGGTTGAGTTGCCTGGGTAACCCTGTTGCTGTGCCGAGTTGCCTGGGTAACCCTGCTGCTGGGCCCCAGGTTGCACCCCTGGTTGTGTCTGCTGACCCGGCTGACCCATGTAGCCCTGCTGCTGTGAGAATGCAGTGTGATTTCCCCCGGGCTGCTGCTGCTGCTGCTGCTGCTGTTGAAGCTGTAGTTTCTGTTGCTGTCTCCTTAACAGCAGCTCTCTGAACTGTGGATTCATGTTGGCCATGCTGGGAGGCACTTGGCCTGGGATTCCTTGCTGTTGCTGCTGTTGTAACCCGGCAACTTGCTGCTGCTGAAGCAGGGGCCTCTGAGGTTGTTGCATTTGCTGCTGCTGTTGTTGCAGCTGGGCAAGTTGGGCTGGTCCCATATTCATGGATGGCTGAAGCCCGCAAACATTGACTCCCACTGGCTGGCTGCTCATGGCCCCTGGCCCTCCCTGTGCACCAGCAGGACCTCCTGGCCCATTTTTGTACTTGAAAGCCCGCTGTTTTATAAATGCAGCCATTAGCTGAGGGTTGGAGCGGAGAATGTTGAGAACCTGCTGCTGCTGCTGAGGTGAGCTAGGTGATCGCAGGGTTTGCAGGAGTTCATGCACAGTTCCCTGAGGAAGACTCCCACCTGCCATCCCACCTGCAGCACCTCCCTGCAGTCCACCCTGCACCATATTCATCAAGGCATTGTGATTTGGCATTTGCTGTTGCTGCTGTGTCTGCTGAGACTGCTGCATTTGTTGCTGCATTGTAGCCACCCCAGGCTGATTCATAACTGGAGGTCTCTGCTGAGGTGGAATCCCCTGTCCTGTCCATTGCTGCTGAGCAGAAGGCTGAAGCTGCACATTTGCTCTTTGCTGCATCTGCACCTGGGGAGGAAGCTGGGCCTGTGCATTAGGTTGTGGTACAGGTTGCTGTTGCATGGGTCCCGCTCCAACCATTATTCCTTGAGGTCCCTGTTGTTGCTCTATCTGACCTCGGGAAACAGTAGCTTGTGCATGAGGAGGTAGCCCTGTTCCACCTACCATGCCAACCCCTGGATGGGTCATCCCCATCTGTGGTTGAGGTTGTTGGTGGTGTGGGTGTGGTGGCATCATGCCTGGCTGGGTAGCTTGCCTCTGTAGTAGTTGAGCTTTTGCCATATTTCTTTGGGCATCTGCCACTTGCTGAATCTTCTTTGCAATTTCTACAGCTGCCGGAGGAGGACCTGATGATTGCTGCAATGGACCCGCCCCTAAGCTGCTGGGGCTTGCAGGACCAAGGCCTGGTTTGCCTGTAGAGCCTGGAGGTCGTGGCCCATACTGAGCCAAACTGTTGGGAAGTGGTGACTGACCCGGCTGTTGCTGAGGAACCATTTGAGGTTGGGGTGAGGTCATCACCCCCGGAGCACCTTGCATTTGCTGAAATTGTGCATGTCCAGGGTGCTGGGGAGGCATATTGTCCTGTGGCTGCTGTAGCTGTTGAGGGGATGCAACAGGAATGCCTACCATTCCAGTCTGGGGTACTGGCGCAAGACTTTGTTGGGTAGGCGTCTGAGGGGTGGGAGGCTGGGTACCCACTGATGTTGGTGTGCTACGACCCGTAGCGCAGTTGCTGCCCGGGGAAGGAAGTCCTCCAGGTGGGCCTCCACCAAGAGGAGGCTGTCCAGTCCGCTGCATGGTGGCCATGCGCCTACGCAGCATCTGCGCTTGCTGTAGCCTGTGCTGCAGCTGCTGCTGTCGAAGTTTCTGCTTTATGTTGAGGCAAAATGGCACAGGACACTTGTTCTCCTGGCAGTGTTTGGCATGATAACAGCACAAAGCAATGAGCTGCTTGCAGATGGGACAGCCACCATTTGTTTTGCGCTTGCAGCCCTTCGTGTGCTGTACCACCCGCTTCATCTTCTGGCAAGATGGCAGGGAGCAGTTGGCATTGCGACACTGACAGGCATGCACCAGAGACTGGATGCAGCGCTGGATGCTTAGACGACGAGAGTCACCAGGGTTCTGAGTGGCCGCTGTTGCCTGGTTGCTGCTCTCATCATCTAGACCCAGGCCAAGCTTCTCCATCTTGTGCTCATGACCCTTAGTTTTATAGCAAGTGATACAAAGGTCATAGTCCTGGAAAGAATAAAGCAATTCCCTTTAGTACTTGCAGAAAATGATATCCTTTTCGACAATTGACACTGTTTCTTAAAAATTCTTTCATTTGTTCTCTTGCTTGGGGTCATGGCTCATGAATAACTTAAGTGCAAGATCAATTAGAATTGGCAATAAATATTACTCAAAAGGAGCAGTATGAACCTCTCTTACCTCACAGACAGTGCAGTGGAAGCGTGTCTCCACATGATGTTTGCACTCATTGCAGGTATAGACAAAGCGATCCTGGCTTTGGTTGTGCAGTTCCACCAACATACACATTGAACTCCACTTGGCTCGTCGCAAAGAGCTGAACTCAAGGTGCTTATCCCGAGCCAGCGTCAGAAAGGCATCACGCCCATCCATCAGGTCACACGCCATCAGGGGGTCTGGCTCTATGATAGCAGGGAGCGAGTTGACAGCGGGGCCGGCAAGGAGACGGATGACAAAGAAGACCTAGGAACATAGAAGAGGCAAGAAAATGGTCAGAATGAGCTTTATAAGTCTCTGTGAGAAGGGAGACACTGTCGAAGCCTATTTGAATGAGTAAGAAGACTACCTCTTTGTGCTTCTCCATTGTGGCGTAGAGTTTTTGGGATAGGTCGTTTGAGACATTGGGCACTCCTGGTTTCTTCTTGTTAGCTCGGCTCATGCTGCTTTTGTTCTTGTTCGTCTTCTTGTTGTTCTTTTTCTTTGCATTCTTGCTGTCACCCTCTGTGGCCTGCAGAAACAAATAAGAAATAACATTTAGAGGAAATTAAAACTCGTATAACACGGCATTTTCTGAACAAGTAAAATGGCATGACCAGATCAGGATTATCAGTGCTACCTAATTCTCAGAGATAGGTTCATCCTTTTCAGGCTTCAGAATGTAAACTTACATCAACGCTTTCATTTGAGGTGCTGTTCTCCTCTCTTTTCCTCTCCTCCTCTTCTTGCTCCAGCTCTTTGATGCTTTCCTCCAGCACGTTGGGCCAGAAATCGCCCTCGAAATAAGGCAGCTCCTTTGCACTTGTCAGGCGATCTTCGGTTGCCTGTTTAAAGATATCCTAGGAGAGGGAAGGAGAAGAAAATGGGCCAGGGGTTAAAACGAAATGTGGAGCAGAACTTCTTTACATAAACAGCTGCACGTGCACATGCACAAGCAGATACAGAGAACAAGGGAAGCTCTGAAGGGGGAAATGGGCCAAGCTTTTCAGCAGGGATTTTGGATGACCTTCGTCAAAGTTTAACAAAACATTATAGCAATGGCTACCTTGTAGTCATGAACAATTCGCTCTGCCACAGCCTTGTCCAGCATCTTCTTGTACCACTCCTGCAGCCGTTTGGGTTTGGGGATCTTCTGATCGGGTGGGTGACAGTGAAAGATATAGTCGTCTCCTTCACTTGGCGGACACGCCCAGATATGTCCTGTGGTAAACCCCAACTTCTTCACATATTCCAGGTACCCGACCAGGATCTCGTGATACACACCTGTCCTGAGATGACGTGGCTGAAAAAAGTGCACACTGTCCAGGTAGGAGATATACACACGTCTGCGCAAGGAGATGAACAGATGGAAAGAGAGATGGAAATGAGTAAACAAGTCAGTTTGATAAACGTTGATAAACATGCTTAAGGCTCAGTTTCCAGGCAACAGTACCACATGGACACGGACACATGCTCTCAAATGCTTTTTTTTTGTGTGTGGAAAAGAAGCTTTTTGAGTTAATCAAGTATCCAGGAGATAAAAGATCTTCTTCCGTGCATTTTCTCTCACCTCTGATTGGGTGGAGGGCAATCTGAACCATATTCTTGAACATGCATTCCGAAAAAACACACATCCACGCCACTGATGTCCTCAAAAGCAAACAGAGCTTTCGTCCGGTAGGGGAAAGACTCAGCCATTTCACCACTGTCCACAAATCTGCCAACACAGACGCACATTATTACCCAAGCAAGTGTTAAACTCATGCTTTTAAATAGTACTGCTTGATATTGTGGATGGTGATGGTTTCCATAAGGCTGGATTGATATTCACTACTGTTGGTAGAAGAATGACACCGGGGCGTGCCTTGGACCAGGGATATTTTTTCTATAGCCCCGAACCTGTCCTGCCGTAGGTTACATTTCGTCAAGTTTGACCATTTGGGTGTGTTCAAATCTAATCCTCAGTAATCTCCTGACTGATCACTCTCCTTACCTCTGCAGGGCTACTGTTCAACTGTCTCTGTTTGATTCTTACCGAATACACATACACACTCACCCTGACTATGCTCTCTGATCCCTCTAGTTTATCATATACTTATTAGGACACGAGAGGTAAAACTTTTGTTGACATTATAGTTACCCTGGTTAACCCAAGTACCGTGTTATTTAACTACATTGTAGTTAATCCATATAAAGTTTGTGATCACCATCATTATTCTCTATCAGGCTGATTAGCGATAACTAACTATGTAAGCTGACTAATCTTAGAGCCGACTTTTCTGCTCAGTAAAATACAATGATTTCCATCATTAAAAAAGCATTCATGCTTTCTGCTACATTTGTGTATAAACTTAAATTCTGGCTTATTTAGGCTAGATGTCAACAGACCAGACTTTGTTTTCGCTGCTGGTTGGAGAACTGGAGCAGGAGGTAGGGGTGCAGTTCAGCAGGAAACGGTTTGTAGTAGGCTACAGAAAGCGCGGTGATATTTCTCGTTACAGGGTCGAAACAATGAAAGGAGAAAAAACATTTTTCTCAAGTTGGTCAGCATTTAAAGCGAAGCCAAACAACATGTTGACAAAAGACGTTCGTCAGCGAACCCTGTTCTCATGACTAAACGACATGGACATATGTGTAACATTACACAGTCAGTGCCTGCTGAAATGACTCGCTGTTAACCTGACTAGGTTACACCAGCAGAGCTTCATAGATTTGGGCTAAAAGAGATCATGCGGTCATTTTATTTACAGAGTAAGAGAATGAAAACAGAATGATGGGAGGAAAGTGCTGTGAGCACACAGATGAGTTTGAACAGACTGACTTGAATCTCTCTCTCTCACACACACACACACACACACACACACACACACACACACACACACACACTCAGTCTGGTCAGTTTTATGTCATGAACTCTACAGAGAAGCAGATACAGCATTTGCATGTTGTACATATTGTTTATCTGCCCTTGTAGTCATTATGTTTTCATTTACATTTTAATGGTTCATCAGATGAGCTTGAGCAGACTGACAAATATACTGTCTTTAATAAAACTCGTGCTAGGAATAAATTAAGAAGGCTGTTTATTGAGTGGAGCCGTGGTCATGGTCAACGCTATGTGATGATCGTTGTCTTTGTTGCTTTGTAACTTCTGTACTAATATTGAATATTTGGGAACTACATGACTGCCTTTCTCTTCTCAGTGAGTATGAATGGAGTATGGAGGGAGGGAGGGGCATGTAGACAACATGGGGGCCCTCGGTACACTCTAGACACGCCCCTGAATGATACCAAGATGCATATTGACAAAAAGGCGGATCTAAACACAACATCCCAGAATAAACCCGACTGGACTCCCACCTGGACTTCATTCCCGGCTTCACTTCAACCATTTTGTCGGACACATGAACCACGCGGATAGTGACGTCACCAGTTTCCGGATGATTCTGCCGCTTCAGGAACTCGTTCACCCGCGTCTCTAGGAAGTTACCCAGCTTTGTCTGGGGAAGCCCTGCGAGATGAGGCAGGAAGAGGAAGAAATGTTGATGGTGAAAGCATCATGTCTATATAACTCCTGACAGCACGGATGAGTTACATACCACGGTCACCATAACAACCGCACAGATCACCAACATGTGTTCCTTAAAATACGCCCTGTTACCAACCCGAAGTCTAACCTGTTTTTATTCCTTATATACACCACCGAATATATACACACACACACACACTTCCTGAAGTGACTTTCAGGCTGCAGTAACACACACTAAACACACTATTTGCAATCACACAACCCTCAATTTTGCCCTAGACAAGCAATGTAGCTCACTCTGCATCCAGCGTCTATAAGCTAGTAGAACACCGAGCGAGTCTCAGCTGTAGCAGCTGCTTGAGTTTGGTGTGAAGATCAGCAATGTGGTGTAAACCCCTCCGAAGCGCTCAGCCGTAGAGATAATAAATAGTGTTCAGAAGGTGACTAATTGTTTTCCACTGTTTAAGAAAAAACACTTACGTTTGGCGGTGTATTTATTCTCCTTCCTCGTCTTATTGGACGCCTTCAAGCAGCCGTCGCACACGAAGCTGTAGAGAGATGTAATGTAGAGGTGAGGCGAGATCGCCGAGAGAGCGGACCTCATAACTACACGCGCTGTTTACTCCTGAACTGGCACTGTTTTGAATACGGACAGAAACCAGCTCACCCTGACGGCCAGATGGTCTCGTTGTGCAGGACGCAGATCTGATGCATTTTACGACCACAGTCGGAACAGCCCACAAATCTGCAGAAGGAAAAGTCGAACGCGTAACTGTTTACTGAAAGTCACTTGAGGCTCTGACGACAAAGCGGCGCAAAATATCAAGCGTGAAAGCCTTCGAGCAGCTGATCTACACGATGGGACTTACAGCTCGGGGTCCAGGGTGTCGTTCTTCTTCTTCTCAAACTGGTCTTTATTGATGGATCTGAAAAAAGCGAATAGTTTAATCAAACTGATTTGAAAAATTCCATTAAAATGAAACAGGCAGTGAGTAATGAACACATCCGATCATAAACCGGAGACAAGCCAGCAACACCAATTACGCCACGTTACACTAACTACCCATTAGAACAGACTAAATTATCGGAAATAAACAGAATGGAATCTTCAAAGTTACCTAAGAAGTCAAATTAAATGCAGCCTCTATAATGACTGTTCTTAAGCTCAATTATTTATTTATTTATTTATTTTTGAGTCTACTCTTTACAAGTTAACGTCTTACACGTGATCACGTTATACAGGTTTAGATGTTGGTAAAAGAGTGCTAATGTTGCCCCTGTATAAGGTGACATGGGGTCAGCAGTTCTGCAGCTTAAAATACTTTAACATATACAAAACAATAACAACGTTTTTGACAGAAGAACTTCTTCTACCAGAAGAAATGCATTTGTCGGATCCGGAGAAGAAAAATCCGTCTACAGGAACATCGCTGTTAATGTTAAATACGTGGAAATGAATCAGAAGTTAAAGCATGCAGCGACAAAATACTTTATATCACCAGCTAATATCAATTTCATAAAATTCTAATTTGCTAATATTTAACCTGAAGTTATATAGAACAGCTTCTTATAACACCTAAATCCACAAAGTAACAAATTACACAGTAGAGAAAAAACAGAAAAATAAACATACTGCCGATATTTATTTAAAACAACACTACAAAACCTGCACACTGTGTTCCCATTTAAACTGTATACATTAACACGTGAACGTTTTTATAGCAAACGTGTTATCGAGTCACGTGAAAGACGTTAAGGTGTTTAATGTCACACACGCGTTACAGTACAGGTGAGTACATGAGTTACAGTACGTTTTTATTAACATGCTAATTCTCACGAAGGGTAACGTTAGTGCATAAGAAGTGACACGCACATTATCAAGTGTTAGAAAACAAATCACTGATCTGATACGTTTGTGAAACGTGTTCATTTATTTAGCTTTAGAATGTTTACTCTAATATTAGACAGTGTACAGGAACTGAACAGAACGTCTGCTAGGTGAACCTGCAGCCTGATCGAACCTGACGCACGTTAACGGACACGTTAGTGTGTAAGTAACGGATTAATGACTGGAGGCGTGGTGCAGTACTCACGTTTGTGGCTGTGTGGGGTCGTCGCTCAGGGACACGTTCTCGCCCTGGATTTCATTGAAACACTTCTCACAGAAGTGGTACCTGTTAGCAAGAAGCCCATATTTTGGTGAACTACACCGTTCGCCAAGAGCACAGCCAATCACAGAGAAGGCACGCAGAGGGAGTCACCAATCAGCACAGGGCAGGCACACGGGGCAGGAGAGGGGTCGTCGCCGGAAGCAGCCAATCATGAAGCAGAAGGGTTTATTTTGGGTGCGTGAGCCGATTGATTTGATTGGTGGCGTGTAAATTTTCGGAGAGAGGATGATTGGTCGCACCAAAGCAGGCCAATGCAGACATCACAAGCATCAAAGAACAAAGAGGGAGAGAAAAAGAAAGAGGAGGGAAGGACAGAATGAAGAATTAAAAAAAAAAAAAAAAAAAAGAAAAAGAAAAAGAGTGAAAAACAAAAAAATAGAATGAAATGAAAAAAGTGGAACAGAGAGAGGTGGAGAAAATGAATCAATACGTTCAGGACAAACACGACTGTCTAACCAAGCTAAAGAAGCCAAGCAAGCAACCTCCTATCCACCGAGCCCTTAAACATCACTCACACACGCAGACGCACGCGCAGACGTACACACACACGCAGACACACAGAATATAACAATAAGGCCAATGGAGGGCAAAAAATGAACAGGTGGATACGGAGGAACAGTGTTGGTGCACCTGAGACCCATCATCCTGTCAGAGCACTTTAAAGAGAACCCTCATCTGTTACAGGGTTTATACACACACACACACACACACACACACACACAGTCATATACACACACACAGTCACACAGTCATATACACACACACACACACACACACACACCGTCACACACAGTCATATACACACACACACACAGAAACAGTCATATACACACACATACACACAGTCATATACACACACACACCGTCACACACATACACACACCGTCACACACATACACACACCGTCACACACATACACACACCGTCACACA
>JAQQZR010000021.1:484636-494976 GCA_030068235.1 Notoglanidium macrostoma | reverse complement strand
TGCTTGAAGTTATACACCTGTGGCCATGGAAGTGATTGGAACACCTGAATTTAATTATTTCGATGGGTGAGTGAATAGTTTTGGCAATATAGTGTAAATTATTGGTTGCACATTAAAGGTGGAAAACAATCTGACATGACTTCCCTTGGTTTAATTTTTTTTTTTACCTCAAAAAAAATCCTCCAGTTTTAACAGGGGTGTGTTTTACTACACTACCACTACATATTAATGCAAGTCACGTTAGACAGATATTTCTGACCCAACATCTGTTCAACTTATGAAGAAAAACGTGCCTGCTAGCTACAAGACAAGTGATTAACTTGCGTATACTACATAACTAATTCACATTTTAGGATAGATAATGACACCCCTTTTACACATGTGACAGTAAGCACTCCATTTCCCATGATGCAGCTCACCAGGCTGGGGACACTCTGACCAGGCTGGGCTTTCTGATCCATGCTGAACTGCGAGAGGTTCTGAGACGCTTTATTCTGGTGGGATGGGGCAAGAGATGACTGACCTCCACTATGGGAGTAAGAAGGCATGAATGGGGCGGAGCCAGAACCGGCCATCATGTTCATCTGAGAGAAGGAGGGGGGAGACAGAGTTGGAGAGATCACTTTAATACTCAAAAATAACACAGCGTCGTTGTATAGTAACAGAAATATCTTATTTGCAACACCTAAGCACACGATACTGAACTACAACTTGAGAGAGAAATATTACCTATATTATTATGCAAATAGGATTAAAAATACATCTGGGATTTTGCGTTTTCCACATTGGAAGGGAAACGCAATACGCTCACTGCTCAAATGATTAAAGTCATGATAAGGCAGTTGCTAGGCAACCAGAAAATAAATGCACATCATAAGTTAGTTAATGAGTGAAGCAAACGACTGAACTACCCAAGTAATGTAGCTGAAGTGAAAATGAAGCACATTCATTGGGGATAAACACTTCCTTTAGTAATTTCCCGGCACGTTTCAGGGAAGACTGAAATGACACTGTAATTATCATCACTTTAAGTTCTGAAGCTTGTAGTTTATTAAAAAGAAAATACATTCTGACTTCCAATCAAGAGACTGATTTGAAATTATATTAATAAAAAAATAAAGCTGGAAATACTGCTAACATGCAAAATACTAGTTGAGTATTTTTGGTTAGATTTTTATACTTAAAATCTGTTAAAACATGATCATGAGGAAAAACACAAAGGTAAAGAATCAGGTTAGTAAAATCTGAATATCCCAGGCGCAGGTTAAAACAGGGAAATAATAACGGTGGGAATGATTTCAGACAGTAATGTTTATGAGCAAAAACTGTTTTGCCTTATCGCGACCAAACCTTAAAGCCGTTGTCAACCCATTATGTTGAAAGATTGACAAGCGAAGATCAATTTACAAAAATGCCCCGACCCGGATACTTGCTTACCGCTATAGTTGGTATTAATTATTAGTACTAAGAAATAAAGCAAGAACGTGCTTGGTCCTCAGTGACTACTTCCTGCTATATTTACCAGCCTTATTTTAATTATTATTAAGAGATAAGCCTAAAAGGTGTATGGAACAGGGTGAAGGTTATTACTAGCAGTAGTATTAATGCACTTTACCTTGTTAACGGCTCCAGGTTGCTGAGCTCTGAGCTGCTGCTGCTGCTGCTGCTGCTGCTGCTGCAGAGGATCGGCCATGTTCATGCCAGCGTTAGCATTGACGTAACCCATCCTGGGAATCCCGTTCATGACTTGCCCTCCCATGATGCCTTGCGTCTGCATGTTTCCTTTCTGCGTTGCCATCACTGGCCTGTTAAAGCCGGCCGCTGCCATCATACCTGCCTGCTGCTGCTGCGGCGGCTGCTGCGAGGTGGAGCAGAGGAGCTCGGACAGCTGCTTGTGTTTGGCGGCCGTGTCCTGAATCGGGCCGATGGAGGAAGGCTGGCACACCTCGACCCCTCCGTTGGGCAACGGCAAGTCAGATGAACTGATGAGCTCATCAGGAAGGTCATGCTCCAAGTCGAAGAGGGAACTGAAGTCTGAGGAAGAGAATTAAGGAATAAAGATTAAATATTGTGCAGGATTTGCATACATACAGTATATGGACAGTATAAAAATTCATACTCAAACTATTAATTAGAATTATTGATAAATTAGGTTCTTGACATGTAATACACATACGTCATATACCGTATATTCAACATGCACAATTTTGGGCTGGGCGATATAACAATATTAATGTCTCAATATGACAATATACAATTGTAAAAAAATATATTTTTGTCTACGTTAAATGATAAGATATTTAAACAGTTGTGAAATGCAGCACTTTTAACAAATGTAAATATCATGACATCTTGTACTATGGGAATTTGTTACGATTTTTGCGCATTGCCCGCCCCTACTACGGCCAGAAAACTGGCGTCTTTTCCAATTTGGCCAAAAGTAAGGGACGGCTAAAGACAGCTGATCGTACGGTACAGGCTACCTAGACGACATCTTCTTAACTGGAATAACTTTACCCCTCATCCACACCACTGTATAAATGGACATGCTAATAAAAACCACATGGTTCAGGGTAACAATGGAGGAAAATGAGCTGAAATGGCAACCTTTATTCAGAACACGAACGGTCCAGAGAAATTGGGCAACGACGCTACAAAAACGGCTGTCAAATCACTCTCATTGGAAACATCTGCACATTTTAAGTGCGAATTGTGTGTAAGATTTGCACCATGACAAGAAATTCTGTCGGAATTCAAATTTTTCAAAAGTAAAGGGCTTTGGATTTGCGATAGTTTGAAAAAAGAAAAAAAAAAAAACTATCGTACAAATTATTAAAACCCAAAAACTTCAGCCACCTGCAGATAAAGCTGCAAGTAACGCAGGATTATTCTATAAATGTTAACTTGTCATCATCCAGGTTGCGTGCAGCATTCCAATACATTACGTTTTGGGAGGCGGGGCCTAACTGGCCAGAGTAACCTGGACAACGGGATCGCAATTACGCTGCTTGTTTACGAAAATACAAAATACAGCCATACCAATTTAGCAAAAACAAAACAAAGCGCATATAAAATACCACCAGGGGAAGGACATTCAATGAAACGGAACATATAATTCAGGCATATGTACAAATTACAATTAGTCGATAGCTGAGATGTAGCTGCAGTCTGAAGAGAATTAAACTCTACTATACCATTTGTATCACTCGCAGAACCAGAGAGAGCAGGCGAGGACAATTTAGGCCTTTTGGCTGAGGACGGCCCCGAGTCCAAAACATTATCGGCCATATTTCTCCACCAATTCTGGATTAAAGCATATATATCCGCACAGGATAGGACAATTCCCTCGTCTGAGTGCGTAAATATTCTAGGAATTTCTTAACTCTGTCCACTTTCATAGGACCAATGGAAGAAAGGGCAAATCTGAAATTTCCACAATTTCCTTCAGGTTTATTTCACCGATTTAGAGATTTTGGCGTCTCTGGATCATCATAGTGTTTTGGATGCTGGAGCTTTGTTGGGATGCCGATCAAACTGGGGATTGATGGGAAACCCAATGCAGTCAGTAGCCAAACAGAATTCAGTGTCCAGGTCATGAAATTCGCCTCATGCAGTGGTCCTGAAAACGTCCACGATCCTGAAATTCTCCATGGCAGTTTATTCGTCCGATCAATCGCTCGATTCCTGAAGTCGTCCGGGACGTCCTCGAATCTCGCCTCATCGATACAGCGACTTTGCGATGCGCGCAAATGGACACACGTCACAGTTCACGTAACTGATACACGAATGCAACGCCTTTCAAAGCAACTTAACCATGATTCAGTCCAGATAAAGTCATCTGTGCTTCCGCAGGACTAACAAAATAAAGCAACTGGCACGCAATACCACCGAAGCGCTGAAGAACCGTCCGGACGCACCACCAACTCCATGAACACCCGTGTTCCCGAATGCACTTTTAGCGGTTTTTCGACGGGACAGAGCAAACCGTGCAGGGCTGCATGTCTTACACACTCATGCATGGATCTACAGCTAAAACGGCTCAGAAGATCCGTCCTCCTGCATGCATGGCAATGTCCAACGTTCATGCATGCAAAGAAATCACTTGCAGTTCAGGATCTGGTGGCTCACTAGGAAGAGGAAAGGAAAAGAAAAAAAACTCTTCGTCCAATTAGTCATTTACTTCGATAAGGACTCTGGATTTTTTGGTGGTGGTGGTGGTTGTTGTTTTTTTCCTCAATAGTGTTATTGGTGGACAGACGAGAACTGTTGCAGTGCTGGATGGATCTGCTCACTTTGTGGCTTAAACCAACTCCAATCTAGCTTGCAAGTAGAAGAAATGGGGAACAAATCCTCGAGCAATCAGGTGAGGAGAAAAACAGCTCGACTGGGATGAAACAGGGGCAGCCTGAACGCAGCTGCATTAATGGTGAAGCTTTTAGATCAGATCCGAGATGCACTCGGCGAGATCTCGGGGTTCTGCTAAATGCGCCCCAGGCTGTTCTGGTGCCGTGACCCCCTGCGCCTTCATTTCTCCCTTCTTTCTCTCTTTCTCTCACTTCTTCTCGGTTCTTTTCTTCACTTTGTTGTGGACGTCCTTCACTTTTACGCCGTCCTCCGTCTTTTCATTTCCTAAGCAGTGCATCCATTCCGTCCTCGCCGACGGAAAAAGTCTAAAAGAGAAAATCTATTTTTTTTTTTTTTTTTTCCTCTTTCCTCTTTCCTCTTTCTCTCCGTCTCTTGTCCCCTCCGCAGGGTTTTTTCCTCCCGTTTTTTTTTAAATCCCCTTCCGCCTCTTCTTCAGATTTTCACCGAGTGAATTTTTCTATTTTGTATCACCACCTTTCGGCTTTTTCCTCCCTCCGTTCGTCTTTCTCGTGTTGTGTGAGAAGACGGCGGATGTCGGTGCGTTCCGTGGCCGGGGTTGGAGCGGCTCAGCTCGGTCTGCCTCTCGTGCCTCCTCCGCTCCTCTGGCCGCACAAAACAAAATGGCGGCTTGTTGTTTCTCCTCCTTTTGGCACTGAAGGGAAAGAGGGAGGGTTGGAGGTACATTACAGGGGGAAAGGAGGGGGTAAAGGAGAGGGATCCGGTGTCGGTGCTCGGCTTTTCCCGGATTATTTCGGATTTGAAAGCTCTCTGATTTATGTTTTGCTTTTTCAATCAGTTTTACATTTTTTTTTTTTTTTCCTGAGGAGAAATGAAAGGTGGCGAGACAGAGCCGTGTCTCTGAGGAAGCCTGACAGGCCGCCTTGGATTTGTCGATAAATATCACGATAGTTCCAACGCGAATTCCTCATTTGTTCTTCAAATTTCGTTATATTATAAGCCTAGTTGTACACATTCATGAAGAGACTGTTAGCTGAACTGCCCTGACTTCGAGCTAACGCCTGCTTCGCTTCACACTTCCTTAAAATTCTCCATGTTGGTAGTTTAACCACTTGAAAGCCCTTTAAAAATGCTGCTTTTCTGAATTCAGCCCTCACAATACAGCCTTTCCCAGGTCTTTAAACGGCTTCTCCGTTTTACTACGTCACAGTGCAGGAAAAACAGGCTATATTACGCAATAGGTTCAGTATCAAATCAAATATTTATGAATAAAACCATCTTGCAGCTGAATAAACTGGCGTAATTCCCTGTTTTAATGTGTCTCGGACCCCACCTCGAGGACCTCGGCCTTGCTTGCTCCCTTTGATGGATTTTAATACGGAATACTGATGAATTTCTTGTTCATTCAGGTGATTTGTGGCTCCATTACTAGGGAATGACACCAGGGCGAAGACGATCACAGTATCGAGAGACTAGGGGTTCTGGGGGACGCTTAGTGTTGGCGGTAGACAAATAAATGGTTAACGCTGATGAATATGTTCAAACGGGCCAGTAAATTTGTTCTATCAGTTTCCATCCATGTTTGTCCCCACGTACAAGCCTTCAGATCAGAAACCAGACGCGTCAACCAAGGAATATCTGATTTAAGAGTACAAACACGGCTCCCTAAACCTACTTTACCTCAGAAATGCTGTGTTAATGAGCTGCTAAGTAAAAGTGAGTTTGAGCAGGAAACACATTAAAACGTGTCAAATACGATATAACGCAGCAGGATAAGGAATGAGTGGGCATTTAATCAGAGATAAACGTGTTCTTTAATCCATCTTTCTTTCTACGCCTGAGAAAAATTCATAATCTGTTTTCCTGAACATTGATCATTTCAGTCATATCTGTTATCTTGAGTGGAAAAATGATTTTTTTTTCGAAGCTTATCAGTCAAGAGGAAGAAAATTAAATCACCTAGTTATATAATTTGGGTTCCATCACTTTGTCTCCGTCCTGTCCGCAGTAGAGACTTTTATAATCGTAACAACATGGGCGACCGTACCACCATGTGTGATGCAGACCTGTGGATGTTCAGCTGTCCTGTGAGAATTTATAGCTGTCAGAATATTTTATTACAAACGTCTTGTTTACTGAAGCTTTATCCCTCATGCTTCAATTTTAATTGCAGCATTATTACGGAACCCTGGGAACACAGCTTTTCTTAAAATTACAATTTTATTGTGATTGGAAAAACATTTCCAGAAAGGAATCAGACAAGATAATTCACATTAATATTTCACACACACACACAGCCTCATGGTGCACACTGTCAGTGAGTGAGTTACGGCATGTCTCCGGTGCTCGGCTGTCTCCTAAACGCCACTTCCTCACTCTTGTAGCTTCCTGAGACAAGGGTACTTCATGAAGAGTACTAAACACATAAAGGTGAGTAGAGTAACGCAGAACCAGGAGCAGTCCATCATCCCTCCGACGGTGCACAGGCCTTTTCCACATCACACACCGATTTTGGAGTGTGTGCAGACAGGATCAGGGGACCACCTTGTTCTCGGATCACCACGTCGTCTTCTATGCGCACACCGATACCACGGAAGTGCTGCGGACACGACACGTCATCCTCACTGAAGTACAGACCTGTCGAGAGAGAGGGAGAGCAGGAATTAATAAGAATTAACGGCTAACTTCTTATCGGCTAATAAGCGAATAGCAGCAGTTTGTCAGTTTTAAACTCACAACCTCCTGATTATGAGCACAAAGTTGGCGGGATCACGTTTGGATACATCAAGACCACAAATACATTAATATTACACACATTTTTATTAACTGTGCCAATCAAATATCATGAAATCTATAAAATAACAATAATAAGTTCCAAAGGACGTGAATTCCTTATCTTCAGTGATTATAGTTTTGTTAGGCAAGGCAAGTTTAGGCAAGGCAAGTTTATTTATAGAGCACATTATCATACACATGGGTCATTCGATGTGAGAAACACAGTTCAGTGACTGAGTGTTTAGATTAAAACATGTAGATGAGGAGCGATGTGAGTGTTTCTCACCGGGCTCGACGGTGACAGCCATGCCGGCCTGCAGGGGCTGAGAGCGAGACAGCTCGGGGGTGTCGTGTACGTCCATACCCAGGTAATGACCTACGTGATGGGGACAGTAACGCCGCGCAGCCTGGAGCGGAGACACAGAGAGAGAGAGAGAGAGAGAGAGAAGGACAGTGAGTAACAATCAGGCCACAAAGAGCAAATAAAGAGAAGACAATCATCCATGGCATAAGTGAGAGAGAGAGAAAAGAAAAAAGAGATGAGAAACAGACAGATAAAAGAGACAACTATATAAGAAGGCAAAGAGCATACAGGGAATTAAAAACAGAGTTAACCCTGGAACACAACTTGGGTTATTAGATTGGATACAACGTGATGCAACAAAAAACAGTTTGTAATGCATTTCACATCCAAACTCAAGATAGGATTTGTTCATCTATTTTATAGTTCAGTTATTAATCAAAACAAGTAATGTGTTGTAATGTTGGTGCCAGTGTATTTGGCTGTTAGAGTGAAGCCTGGGTGCTCCATAGCAGATGTAAAAGTAACCAAATCTAATTATTTTACAGAAAAAAAACACATGGAATCTCTGATCTGGTGAAGTTTTCTATAAGGAGATGTTTCTGGAACATGTAAGGAGCGAGTCTCCAGTGGCAGCGCTTTGAAAAAGAGAGTCTGGTGAGGGAACGACTGTTTATGAATGTGAGAACATTAGCTACATTGGGTCAGAACATTCCACTAAAAGACAGAGAAAACGTAGGATGAGACATTGTTTAATAAAGAAAAAATTACGATTGTTGATAAATTGCTGCGGTATAAAATAAATTGATAAATAAATAAAAGGGAAATAATCAACTTTAGGATGGCAACATTGACTGGGTGTGTGTGTGTGTGTGTGTGTGTGTGTGTGAGCCGTACGTGAGGAGTTAGTAAGAAGCGGTGTGTGAATACCTTGAGTGCGTCGGCGTGGTCAGTGTCGTGTGGTAACACACCGAGCTGCAGCAGCTGTTTGGCCAGCAGTGTGAGCATGGACGAGTAAATATGATCCAGACTGACTCCAGGAACACACAGAGACAAACATGCTGACTGTACCTCGAACACGGCCTCATACACACCGCGCTGAACCTCGCTGAACCTGCACACACACAGAATGGACAGATAAACAGTTATCAGATAATAGATTATTATGGACCATTTTCAGATTCAGCAACTTAAAGCCAAAGATTAGATAAATATTTACTTTGGGGAAAGTTTGTCATATTCAGAGTCGTGTTGCGCAGCGACTCGAGTGGATTGTCACTGCCTTTAAACACAAACACTGACCTTTAAACCCCAAAATATCATGGATAGAAAATGCAGACTGAAGAAGTAAACAGTGTATTCTCTTTGCTGTTAAATGTAACACAGTGTAAAATAAAAAACAAAAGATGAATACAGTGATACAATACACGGAGAAGATGCGAGTGCTGAAATAACTCTAATAGGAGTCTAGCACATCACAAATACATTGCTGCAGGAATAGTTACAATCACATTAATCTCTGGTTTAAACGGCTTCCACGCTCATTACTCAGCAGCGCAGAGAATAGCACTCGATCCAGCACGCAGTTTATTACATCGTCCCACATGCTCACTAACGCCATGGGATACCAAATCAGGGTGATGAAATCGGAACGGGCGTGTGGGTCAGGGATTTTAATCACACTTTTAATTCACTAATTTGATTTGAAGGATAATCTGACTCTTCTAAAAGCGCACTTTATGTTCATTCATCATGAAGTTCATTCACTGTTCATTCTAACACAGGGCTTCAGGGTCGTGACTGGTGACGTCACTCACTTTCCACTCACGGGCCATGTGCGTGTGACATCACTGACGTAGCCAAAATATTCACACCCTCCATCCAACAGCACCATCTCTCCATCCTGAGAGAGAGAGAGAGAGAGAGAGAGAGACATTAAAGGAAGCGCACTAACTTGACAGGCTACACACAAATCTCGCTAGCTAGCATTAAAGTTAGCCATAGAGGCTGAAATCATTTCATGGTTATCTGGCTCACTCACTCCTCATTAATACTGCATTATATTAAACTGCCATCATCACTGTGATATGAAGAGATGAAATATTAACGGATGTGTGATTTACGTTACCTTGACGATCTGGTTGTTGCTGATGTAGTGAAGTGTGTTCGCTCGGTTTCCACCGGCAACCACCGGAGGATACGCTAAGAAGTTAGCACCGTGTGCTCGACACTCGAAGTCAAACTGAAGGGAGACAATTTGCAACATGAACAGGATAAAAAATAAAATAATTTATTTCACAGCACGTTGTGTCTGTGAGCTGAGCATGTTTTAATCGCACTTCACACTTTCTCACAGCACAGATTAACCTCTCGTCAGGTACACATATTAGCACCTCCTACATGTTTATGTAGCATTGATTAGCACCTTTTTAAATTTACCTTAGCGTAGATTAGCGCCTCGTCGATGTCCCCTCGGCATATGGCCATGGTTCTCCTGAAAGCCTTAAAACACATGAGATCAATCAGTTCACACACAAATCAATCTAAAACTGGCCTTCTGGCCAATCAGTGTCTAGAGTCCAACACAGCCATGGGATCAAGTGTAATAAAACAATTTTGTTCAAGAGTAATCATCACTTCATCATTTCTCTGGAGAAAAGGAAACAGACAAAGGAGTAAACGAATGAAACGAAACAGAACGTACGTGTGCAGTGATGCGTCCGGCCTGCTTCATCAGCACCACCTCAGCCGGACTCTTTATCGCCCGTAGAGAGTGGGTGAGCGGCCGCAGGGGGCGAACCGACACCTGTCCCTCCAGCAGGGGGCGCACGTGGGCCTGATGGAGACGGGGATGAACCGGCTGAGAACCGTCATACCACACCACAGATCCTGAAGGAGAGGAGGGGGAGAGGGAGAGGAGGGGTGGAGAGGAGGGGTGGAG
>JAQQZR010000021.1:436816-453956 GCA_030068235.1 Notoglanidium macrostoma | reverse complement strand
ACGCAGCAATCTCTGAACTCGCGCTGGGTAGTCCGCTGGAGTCGGATATAGTCCAATTTATTGTCCAGAGAACAGACATTGGACAATATTATTGTTGGTAGGGGAGGTCGGCTAGGATTAGCTCTTAGCCTCGGGCGGACCCCCGCCCACTTGCCGCGCTTCCGCTTCCTCGCACACCGCTTTCGGCGGACCCTCCCCCGGCTGCTGGCATCAGGCGATGCCGAGGACTGGAGGCCTGGTTTCCGTAGCAACCCGAGGATGCGTAACGTTTACAAGAGGTCCTCCTGCAGGTCAGTTTTTGAGTATTTCTTTATATCCAGTAATGTTTCTCGTGGGTAGACATGAACACTGTTTGTTTTGGTGTCCATGTGCTGTCGGAATCACGCCAAGAAAACAAAATAAAACAGAAAAACACAATTAAAAAACATAAAAAGCACGATTTTGGATCCAGAGGGTCCGCTGTGTGCATACGGCCGCGCCGCCAATGTCATAATGACAGTTATTTAAATGTATATAAAAATGTGCATAGACTGTAATTTATTTTAGATTAATGGCAGATTTAACAATAATAAATAATTAGTATCAAACAGAGAAAGCTTATGTGATTGAAGTGACATTTGTTAAACATATTTTTTGAAGAAAGGATACCAGCAGGTCTCCTAGTGTTGCATAGTGTGTTTATAAAAGAGTGTGTTTGTTCATAAAAATAGAGATAATGTTAATTATCAGTCACTTGAAAATGATAATGTAATAAGATTAACAATCATTTTATGTCTAAAACATGCAATAGCTTGTGATAAACTGATCTTGGTAAATCTACAACCTGCTTACAAATAAATGACATGAATCTTTTTAATGTTTTGATGTGTGACATTTAATTTTATTAAATATAATGGAGACATTTGCCTGAATGATTATATGCACTGTTTATGTTTGGGACATGGAGAATTTTGCCACATAAGCATGACATTGTACTTAATCTTGATATTTGGCTAAATGAAATCTGTTATGTCTTATCTTGAGTTGACAACAAAAATATTGCAAGATATTTTACCACAGAAGTTTTTTTTTTAACTATGATGGCCTGTGATGTGTGTTTCATTACAATGGATCCAATTAAAACTGGTGGACACATGGGCTGGCTTGCTAGCTGGCACCAAGGTCCAAAGAATCCTGAATGGAACTGGTTCAAGAACCTATTTCCTGTTGGTGGAAAAGGGGTAAGAGAGAACTGAGATAAACTCCAGTGCTTTATTTTAAAAATCAGAGCACCCCCTAGTGCTCAACCAGATGAAGCTTACAATCTGTTGTCATTATTGAAATGCAGGATAATTTCATATTACTTTTATGGAATGGAAATTATCAGATGAATAACTTGAATAATATTAATTTTAAATGAATTTAAATGAATAGTAAGCTTTTAGGGAGTCTTTTCTGCTTCTGGAAGGAGGTAAAAAAATTTCACCAGTGTGTGAATTCTGATTGGTTTTTATTACACGTACACAATAACAGATAAGTAAATAAATAAATAAATAAATATTAGAGGGAGCTATATTCTTCATCGAATGGCTGAGGAAGAAAGAAAGCAAGAGCAGGGATGGAGGGAGAGACAGAGAGAGTAATGGATGGAGTAGGAGAGAGAGGAGGAGAAAGAGAGAGAGGTGAATGGAGGAGAGAGAGAGACGGTGAGGGAGAGACAGAAGGATGAGTGGGGCTGTGTGGAGATGGAGGGAATGGAAGGACCAAAGGAGGAGGAGATGGAGGGCAGAAGTATGGAGAGAGTGGGGAGAGGGGAGGGGGTTGAGGAGGGCATGGAGGGGGAATGGAAGGAGGAGAGGGTGGAATTGGGGGGTAATAGAATGGTGTCAAGGGGTAGAAGTCAGGCTTTGGCTTTGTCCCAAACATCAGCACTTTCTTGGTGTAATGATTCAGAGTGGAAACTCCGGCACTCATACAACAGGTGAAGGCCACCCAGGCCATGCTGACACACACACACACACACACACACACACACACACACACACACACACACAGGCACACACACAAAGGGGGTAAAAAAGAAAAAGAATAAAAAGGTGCTCTAGATGTGGAATGAAACGTGTGTAGTGGTGATGATTAGAAACATAACACAGCCTGAATAAATGTAACGCAGCTGCAGTGTGAAACTCACTAAAAGGCCCAGGAGTATCCGTAACGGTGCGGCTTAAAATCCTCCGCGGAACACCACGGAATCCACCTGGAACACCTGCATGAACATTATGTGACCTACCATTCCAACTAGACCTGACACACACGCACACACACACACACACATACAGAGTCCCCTTTAATAAGAACTTATGCAGCTACATCCATTCCTTCTCTTACTATTTCATAAATTTCATACTTTTTTTGGTTTTGCATTGTGACGTCTCTATGAACTATAACAGGGTGTCAAACCTACGGCCCTGTGAATTAGGAATAATAAAAAAAAAAACAATAAAGGTTTTCATCAGACCCAACAAATCAGATATTTAAATGTTCTAAACTAAAATTGCCTTGTTGTATGTAACTAATTTTAAAATGAACAGTCTCTGTATTTCTACTAGAGGGTAAAATAGGACCGTAAAACCAGCTACTAACAAAATGTGCTGATTATGTAATTCTTCACTAGCAAGCTAAAAGTTTAACATTGTAAAAATGTCACTTTCTAAAATAACTCATTTAAATCTAGAGCGGGGTGTAATACTATATGTAATCTTATTGTTTTATATTTGTAAATAATATGGCAAACAATATTGCAAAACAATTCAATTTTATGAGAAATGGTTTTTATTTTAATAATTATCTAAACACATTGAAACATAACCATAGTAGAAACCGACATCCATTCATTATGTACGCTACTTATCCATTATGGGTTGCTGGGAAGCTGGAGCCAATGACTGCGGGCGAGAGGCGGGGTATACCCTGGAGAGGTTAGCCCAATCTATAACAGGGCTAACACAGACAAGAAACAACCATTTGATCCAGGGATCAGAGAATGTTCTCTGCGTATTTCTCCAGATTTGCTATAAGAATTGATTTCATCACGACACAACATCTACGTTGACGAGGCATGGTTGGACACAAGCGCAGGTTAGGAGACAGAGGTGAAAGTAGTAGTGTTTATTAGACACAAGCAACGGTACAAAAATGGCAGGCAGAAAGAGCAATCCAATAAACATAACTGGGGTCGAGTGAAAAGCAAACAGAGTACACTAAGCTGATTGTGCTTCCTTTCCAGTATATGAAATGCCTGAAGGCAAAATCCAAAACCGAAAAACAGTCGAACAATAACTGCTAAACAACTTGGCAATAGCATCGCAGAGGCCAAACCAATGCTTCGCAAAGTCTTAGTGATTTGTGAGTCATTTTATACTCTGCATGAGTGGGAGAAGATTGGATGCACCTGCATCCAATCATTGATCACATGATCCAGAGTCCAGGAGTGCGCTAGCCATCTTGGCTGGTGCATTCTGGGAGTAGTAGTCCACGCTTGTAGTGCGTGCTTCCGCACTAAGCACGACGGAGATTATCAGGAGAACAGAAAACTGCCAAGTCCTCAAGACGCGCTGTCCGTGCAGCGAGGAGTGGATCATGACACATCAATAATATCAACATTTAATGTATGGACATTTAAACTGACTTATTGTATCAGAACTCAGTGTTGAAGCTTTACAGGTATGGGTCATTTTTTGAGATACCATGGATGTTAGTCCATTAACAAGAGGTCTCAGGCAAGCCTGCAACAAGATCCATATCCATATCCAAGATCCAAGTAATAATACATTAAATATTAAAACATAATGATTTTTTATATTTTGGGGAGGGAGGGCTTACTCTCTTTCAATGGAGTCACTCACAGAGACACCAGCCAATTATGGGCATCTGTGAGCTCATGCATTCTGAAGGCTTCTGAAGGACAGGCTTGTCCACCAAGCTTTTTATCTAAGAAACAATATGCTTCTTAAACATGAATATAAAAGATACATTTCATTTCTGATGCAATTTGTAAATATATGGGTAAAAAATAAGTGTAGACATTAGTAAGTAAAAATATACTATTATTAAAAGCTAATGGTAGTAACGTTACCCGACAACCATACTGATATGATATTCTTAATCTTTTGAAATCAGTTTGTAAGCTGCAACTGGTGTTAAATGCACTTATTTCCCAAAATGTGTATTAGAGAAAAGAAAGTTTCCACAAGCCAAAAGCAGCAAAATTGGTCATGGTTGTTTTGAACCTATTCACACTTAATCATAACACAAACAAGAAAGTGCTGAAGTACTGACTTTATAATAGTTAGTAGTTACTAGTAATCGATAATACACTGTTTGTTGTGTTCTTTTTAAATAGTTTATTATTTGTTCAGAGAAGAGTTCTAAAAGGCTTGGCATAAAAACTTAACTGTGATCTGAATATGGTCTTCTCAAAATCAGATTTTGTTTTATTCTGGATACTGTATTAATCTCTGAGGGGAAATTAGCCCCTGCATTTAACCCAGCCAAGCCGTGGTCTCGCACAAGCGAAGTGAGCTTACACATACCCATAGCAGTGGGAAGCCACACTCTGGTGTCCAGAGAGCAGTTAGGGGTTAGGTGCCTTGCTCAAGGGCACTTCACCTGAATGTAGAGGGAAGGGTGTGTGCTACTCATTCACTCCCTCCACCCACACATTTTTTCCTACCAGTCCAGGAATCAAATCGGCAACCTTTCATTCCCAAACCCGCTTTTCTAGCCTTTAGGACATGGCTGCCCCAAATATGCAATGCTGATTGTTGTATTCTATTAGAGCTCAAAGAGTTCAACTAGGTTTATCACCCTGTTTAATTGTATTCTACTCATGTATCACCATAGCAGACACTGATGGAGAGAGGGGGCCCATAACAAATGTCTGTTCAATGCCACAGAAATTGTAAGTGTTGTAAGTATTAACAATTATAAAATGGAAATGTCAGCATAGATTGTATATTGCTACAGGGAAAAAATGCTAAATTATGCACAACAGCCCTGTTTTCTGTTTAAGCACTTTATTTAGCTAAGCGTGGTGGTGGATCGGTTTATACTTATCCCTTATACTTATCCCTTATAATACTTATATTATAGTTAACCCTCACTGTGCATATTGGATTAAGTTCAGAGTTTGTGTAATAAGGATTTAAACCAGCTATGAACATCAGTATTCAGACCTCAGACATAATTACAGACTTAAGATATTTAAAAGTTACACACATGGGGCAGAGTTTGTCTAAAACATATACACCTTCCATTTAACGCTTGATTCTGACCTTGAACTTAAATGCATTATTTTTTTGTGGACAATATCCTCAGTCAGCTCTGTCTACACAAATGGAGTACAGATAAGAAACTGCAAAAGTCACAGGAGAATTTATAGCCTGTGAAATCTCCTCCCCTTTGGAGCTTCAGGCCCCATACAACAGGTGGGGTTGTTTAAAAAGAGGTAACCTTTAGAAACGATCTTCACTGAGCTGAAAGAGGACAAACGGCTTACTATAGATGGTAAGGTTCTGTTCTTAATGTTTGGATTGCCATTAAAACTTTTTTATTTTCTGTCACTGGGTTTGATGAAAGCTTGTGTTGAATTTAAAGAGCTGATTAACATAGTGTAATTTACCATTCACTGTTTTCCACCTGATAACTACTGCTCATATTCACAGTACATAGCCTTGGTATTTATTTATTTACTCAATGCATATATTTGTTAATATTGGCCTAGGTGTATTGTCATTTATCTATATATTTGTTATAGATTTGATATAGTCTATATTTGTTATTGTGTAACCATGAACTGTGTTGATGGTTGAAGTATTTTTGCATTGCTGATTCTTTGATTGTGTAATTTTAGGAGTTTGTGAATTAGCATTTGTGTGTATGAATAAGGTTGCTGATTTCTTTCAGCTAACAAATGATATTTAATGACTGGTGCAGCCCCACATTGGTCGGCATTTAGACAGTTTATTTTAATTAACCCAGAGAGTAATTACTTTTACTTAAAAATTTGTGTCAGAGACATCCTATATCACAGATTGGTGCAGAGGTTACAGCACTTGGAAAGGGTTTTATTAGGGCCTTAAATGACAGTTGGTGGTCTTGTGTTTTTTTTTTTGTAAATAAACATTGTTGTGTCCTGTTTCAGCTGAACATGACCCAGAATTCTTCTGAGTAAGTTCAAAATCAACATTCATACAGTATGTACTGAATAGAACAGCAATTTATTTGTTTGTTATAATAAAATCATTCAGAATTGTATTTAGAAAATTGTCATATATTTTGTCTGAACACCTTATTGGAACTTATTGGAGCTGTTTTTGTCTGTGATCATTGTTTGTCTCTGCAGAGTTGTGCTGAAGAACACAGCTGAGGCTGTTCTTGTTCCATTAAAAGACGGCATCTCCTCCCTGAATGGAGTCTACGAGGCTCTCATCAAGGCAGATATAGATCCTGTTACTGGACAATGCTCCAACTACGACTACATCAGACAGCAGATAGTTCAGGCTCATCAGCACCTGCAGAGCTCAGAACGGACAGCCAGTTCAGGGTTAAAGAGTCTGGACGAAAACTTAGAGAGACTTATACAAGATGAGGGAAAACTTGAATGTGAGATGAATAATACAAAACAAACCTTGGATAACCTGAGAACAGAGCAGGGATCTAATGAAAGATTACTGAAAGAATCTGAGGGAGCTTTGGATCTGGCCAGGAGAAATCTGAATTCAACAAAACAAACACTTCAGAATCAGCAAAGCAGGAAACAAACCGCTGGAATCATCACAGGTGTTGGGGCGGGGCTGTTATTTATACCAATCTTTGGATGGATTGCAGGTGAGAATTACAGCATATTGGTTGCATCTGCCACATTGGATATGCTAGACATGAAGTGGTGGTTAGCCAAACTTACTGTTCATAAAGCTCTACTATTACTGGGGTGCCTTGATATTGCTAAATGCCATACGCTTGTGTTGTTTTGAGCTGTTTGAATTGAATAAACTGTGAAACTGATAAAAGTTTCTTTCAGGTTCCAAGTAAAGTGATAAAAAAGGTGAAAGAGCAAGGGATTTTAAAAAATGATAACAAGCAATGAGGCTGTTGAACCTTTCACTGTGATTGAAGGGAGTGGAGTCGAAGAATGCTAGAGATTGCAGTGATGACTTCTTGAAAAGTTTGTAAATTCCTGTGTTTGGATTTCTAAATGACTTTTCTTGCCATTTCCCATCATTTTCTGATGTTTAGAATTTCAGAAGACAAGCCTTCTAATGTGTTTCTGTTTACTTTTTGATCTTGGATGCCATATTATAAATTAACGTACATGCTTTCATTTTATTTGTCAGGATGTTCTAGCAATCTTTACAAGGATGATGATGTATATTCAGCTCCTACACTGAACTTAGGACATGATAAAGTGAAAGAGCAATCAGCAGAGAGTAAAGACGGTGACTTGATTGTTTACACCTGATTCAAAATCTTGTAACCTCCTAGTAACCATTGCAAAAAGCCCCCAAATGCTTATTTACCTACACGTAGGACGCTGTATGCCTCCATGCTCTTCCAGGCTTTCATCTGTTTGGCTGCGTACAACGATGTCTGTAGCATGCAGCACCAGGTAGATTGAGATATTGGGGAAATCAATGAATGGAAATTTTCCAACTCATAGGGAAAATCCTTCTTTCTGAAGGTGTCTTGACTGTGTATTGGTCTCTAAACTGTTAAAATATTCAGAGATGGTTTAACTAGCTCTTTGAATAATGGAGGCCAAATTGATTTGCCTGACCACCACTTCATTTACTGGAAGTAATCTCACTAGCAAAAGTCACATAACTGAATACAGATAAAAACATATAGAGACTGAATATAGATAAAGATCTTCATGCCTGAATGTTTGTTCCAGCTATTTAATTTGTTCTAGGTCCTGCCATGATAATTGGTGGTGCAGTTGAATTGGCTCAAGCAGAAGATGCTGTCAGACTGGCTAATGAACAGGTGAGAAAGTCTGATAATGAAGTGAAAAGATATGAACATAAAGTATCTGACTACAACTGCAAGATTTCCCAGATCAGGCGTGACATCAGTCAGAAAGATGACAAGCTGAAACAGACACGTGAAGAAATCCAGAAGGTGAAGAAGAAGAGAGAGTCTGTAGCTGAGTTCCAGAAGAAAGCAAGAAGTGCCGTGCAGCTCCTTGGTGTACTCAGTGGGAGGGCCAGCGTGGCTGAACATCAGACACGCAGATTCATCCTCCAGGAGCCTGTGATGAAGGTGATGGAAGATGTGATAAAGGCAACGAAGGAGATCACAGGGAATGAGCTCCTCAACAACACAGACATATTGAGACTCATCGATCAAATGAAAGTGAACAACCATTGCCTGGCAGCCATCTGTGCATCAGAGAACAAGGCTGGGAATGACTACTGACAGACATTCACAGTTGCTTACATGCATTAATGATGACAGAAAAGTATCAAAGACTTCTAAAGTGGACATGAAACACTAGATTCAATTAGAATAATTGTAGAAGATGTATTCCGACTCTAAAAATCCTTATAGGTTTAACATTGTCAGTGAAACTGGATTAAAAACAATAAGTAATCTAAATTATATTTTTTCAAACACTTGTAGCACCATCTTGTCCTATCATTTGATGTGACGTTGTGAGATGTTTGGTTTGGAAGTCCTACAATATTAACAAATTAGTGATAGCACTGGAAATCATAATTGACTGACGCAACGGAAAGTAAGGAAAGCCACATTAAAAAGCAATGCAAGAGGGTTAACTTTTGTGTTGCCCCTCAATGCAGCTAAGAATTTTCTAGCCAAAGAAAAACTGACCACTTTAATACTTTGTCTCTGAAATGAAAGAATCCTTTCATTAGCAATAATGATAGGGATTATAGTGAGTACTTTATAATGACTGTGTGGAGGAGAGGTTTTTTAAGTGAGGTTTAATAGTGGTTTGCTGGACCAAAAAGCTGAAGTCCAAGGTTCCTCCCTCTGTGTTTGACTTTTCCTCTTATAGGGTTTAGTGAACTGACTAAGCTGTATCTGACACAGTTTACTAGCAAAGTAGCTATAAAGTGTAAGGGAAGGGCTCAAAGGTGCACTCATCTGGCAGAGCAGTGAGAGGTATGACTAGCAAGGTACTTTTAGTTTATAAACTGTGCTTTCCGACTTACAATCTGTGCACACGGGTTAGTAAACAACTTCTTTCTTCAGTGAAAAAGAAATAGATACTATATAGATAATTTTCCATGTTCTGAGGAAAGAAGTAATTTACAGATATTAAGCCCTGTGCATGGCTTATAAACCGAGAGAACAGATTTACACATGGCGGTCTTATTTTTTATCAGTGTCATGATGGTTGTCATTTATCATCAAAGCACATCCATCTAGTTTACAAGATAATTATTTGCTAATATGATTACATGTGCACTCCACCACAACCATAAGAAGCAAGTTCAACAACTGAGCCAGACATTGCTGTCAACTTAAATGAGTAACTTTGCAAAAGTAGACTGTTTCATTCATAACTACATTTCAAACATTACTCTGTCCTGTTTTACAAGCTAAAAGCAGTAGCCAGTGGTAGCTAAGGTTAGCATACTTGCTGTTGATGGGCCATTCCAGGGTCTCCACATGGAATTTTACATCAGGAGAGCATGGACACTTTCAAGACTTCCTTCTCGCAGTGTGACCATTCTATAACTGACACAGGAGCGACTAGGCCTGTTGTGCTCTCTTTACTCTGCGTTGTGTTTGTTCTTACATGTACAAGGGGATTGACAACACCAACACAACCATCTTGAGAATGCTGACTTTATTTCTCTCCCTGTTGTTTTAAAATAAAAAAGGAGTAAAAAAAAAGAAAATTTCAGAGGTCCAACTCATAACCACAGCTCCTGCCCAACACAAAGTGCATTAAATAAAAAATAAATGAATAAATAAATATTTCTCAATGAGTTTTTTTTTAAGCTTCGGGTGCGCTCTCATGCTAGCTACTTACCCTGCATTGTAGCTAGCCGCTGCCTAGCATGCCCCTCGCGCTTCACTGTGCACCCAACCCATTTACTTGGATTAAATTAATGACACCAGTCACTATACAATGATAATTTAACCAACAGTATGTTGTATCAGGAAAGAAACTCACAGAACATACCCACTGCTATTAAGAGTGCATAGTCTCTCTTCGGCAAAAGAGCCACATGTGGGAAGATTTAGTGAAACCTCACTGGTGCTGTTACACTCACCGTCACTGATTTCACTCAATTTACACACGAAAGAGGGCTGTTACACATGAAACTCAAAAACAGGTATTCAGGTAACACAGAATGCAAACAAATGAACAAGACACAACACAGTCTTTCAAAAAACAAAAAAATTAACACATTTAACATAAAATGTTGTGTACAGATGAGTGCAAGTTATTACAGACAAACAGTCTAACAGCAATAGAAAGCTGTCCAGTCAAGGACTAGGAACATGAGAAAGCATCTCACACCCTATGTGTAAGGGAGTGCCATGTACACCTCCCCCCAAAAAATTACACCCACTCTGCAAGATATAAGCCACAACACACAGGCAAGTTCAACAGTGTCTTTTGAGAAACAAAACAAACAAAGAATCAAAAGTAACAGGATCTAATGAGCTCCACCTACCAGACGTTTCACACACTGTAAAAACATTGTCTGGATGACCCCTGCCTAGTGCGTGCCCTATTATCTTTCTCCCCTGGAGGAATTTTGAGGTGCCTATAAGCCATGTCAGGCTCTGGCAATACCACAGGTATAGACATGCCACTACACTCACCAGACACCGTCAGTACTGAAACATCAGTCTGCAAAGCACCTGGAATACTTTCTTCTTCCGTTTCTGCCAAGCCTGAACCACTTATATCCCCTTCCGACAAACCAACCCATGTCACCCTGCTAACACTACCCTCAGTATTCACGCCACCCTCGAGATTAGCAACCCATGATGCAGTCCGGCTATCAGCGTTCCATGCTTGGCCAGTACTAAGACTATCAACCTCATCAGAACTAGCGTCCACATTGGACAATTGTCACTCAATGTCTCCTCCATCTACCACTGGCAAAAAGTTCACTGGTAGGATAAAGTCTCTGTGCACCGTCCTCACTCTACCAGATGGGCTTTTAATCTGGTATGTGTGCACCGCCTCATTTCTGGAGACAACTCCCACCTATCTGCCAATTTCCTTATTCCCTTCTTAGCCTTGTTTGCAATGAGAACACTGTCCCCAACTTTAACAGTCTGCCATTTTTCCTTCCAGTTATACAGCTGTGCTGCTACTTCCCAGAACTAACCTGATCTAAAACCATGGCTGCTCTCAGATCTCTCCCCAGTGACTCAACATACTTGTCTATGTCAATGGTGTCCCCATCCTACAGAACATTAAGAAACATGAGATCCACTGGCAACTTAGGAGTGCTTTTTTTGCTGCCAATGGTCCAAGTGAATACAGCATGGAAATCCATACACACCAAAGAATTTATTCCACAGCACACGTGCTGCTGACTTACCAAACTGATTGGGACAAAGGTAGGCACATGCCAACTTAGTGATCAGTGACTACTATCTTCAGCTGTCCAAAAATCGATGCCCACTAACTCTAGAGGAGCTGATGTAGTAATTGACACCAAAGGAGTCTTCGCCTTGGGTTCTAGGGTCTTGCTAACCACACACCTCCTACATCTGTGAACATAGGCCCTAATGTCCTTCCCAAGTGTAGCCCAAAAAAACCTCTGCCTAGCTAGCCACAAGGTATGCCACTGCCCCTGGTGGCCTGCTTCATCATGTATCCCCTTCAGGACCACACTTCTTAGTGCCTCAGGTACCACATAGTGGAATGACTTTCACTTGGTGGTGGGTTTTTTAGCTACCCTGTACAGAATACCCTGCAGACTAGTCAGTTTTCCCCACTGTATCAGAGCTCTCAGCATCTCTTGTGACTCATTGACTCTTTCACGCCTAGACGGCTATCTCCCCTTGTCAACAAAGAACCTTACCCTGCTAACCATGAGGTCTTGACACTGCTTATTGTGCAGCCCTTCCCAGCTAAACACAGATAAAGGGTTCATGCCTATTGTAGAATGTCTGACAAATGAAACTGCCCTGATATCCTTCCTCCCTTCCTCCCAACATCTAGAGGACTGTAAAACTGCTGAAACCTCCACACACTTTACCACTACCGCCCTTTTGTACCTGTGTGTTCTCAACCCACATCACATTGGGCACACTCGTGGATTGCTGCTCCCTCTCCTCACTAAACATAACCAATAAATAAACAGTTTAAACATATTCTGAATATCATTCCCTAGCAAATTTACATTTATGAAATTTGGCAGACACCCTTATCCAGAGCAACTTACTTTATCTTATTTTATACAAGTGAGCAGTGAAGGTTAAGGGCCTTGCTCAAGGGCCCAGCAGTGGCAGTGTGGCAATGCTGGGATTTGAACTCATGACCGTCTGATCACTAGGCCAACGTCTTAACCACTGAGCTACCACAGACCATAGTCTTTGTCTCCCTAAGTAGATCAATATAAGGGACCTGCTGAGGCGATGCATAAGGCTAGGCCTTGCAAACGGTATCCTGCTCAAGGCATCAGATACCACATTATGCTTACCAGGAATGTATGAGATATTCAAATTGTATGGTGCACCATCAGGAGCACTGACCGCAGTCATGCAAACTGCCCCGACTCACTCCACTCACATTCTGTGAAAGTAGTCCCTGGTCAAAATCTTCTAGCGCTATACATGGATACGCATCCGCTATCTTGGCATTCCTGTGTAAAGTAATAGGTGCTGAAGTTGGATTGATGATCTTCACCAGGAGCCACCCATCACCCCAGATGGGTGTGACAACATGACCCACTAGCAGTTGTCTACTGACACAGCAAGAAGTACGAGGCTCCACAACAACTGTGCTACCCACAGAAATGAGTCCTAAGAAGTAACCTACCCCACACCAAATGTTCAGTCATACACTGTAGCATAACTGCACTCCTCAGCCTTAGGGTAACAACCTTATCAGGGATGAACTCTCCCTTCCATCTCTCCAAGCTGGATAAAAGACACAGAAACTAGCTGTTCTCCTTACAGCCAGCATCAGGCTCAACCACCACATGCCAGAATCCCTCCTCCGACTTAAACTGATTTAAGTCGATTTAAGACTGATGAGTGGTTTCAACACGTTCATACCCACAATCAACGGATCAACTTGTCTCTTGACAATTAGCACCGCGATGTAAAATTAGAACCCATACAGCTTAATGGTCAAATCACAGACACCCAAGGGACTTGTCTGTTTACCACCACAACCAACAAGGACAATATCAGCAGGATTTAACAGCTCACCTGTCAACACACCTGCCTGCCTCAAACGTGGCACCTCGTTTACACTCAGCATGGTCATCATTGACCCAGTGTCCAACATCCCCTTCAGCTCAACTTTACCCTGTACCAACACTGAAGTGTAGAACAACCCATCACTTTGCTCAACCTTAGTGGTGTTCTTCAATATCACCCTGTTCTGTTTGGGTAACTTCTGCATTACGTACTCATACACAGACTGCATATCATCCACACTGGAGCAAAAACTAACATGCCTACCACTGCCCTCCTCCGAATGGAGGCAATCTACTTTCCCTGAGCCGCCCTCCCCATGGTTTCTACCACCACTGGGTCCCCTGGATGCATCCTTCCCTGTATCTTAACCCTACATTGGGAACATGTGTCCTCTGCGCTAAAGCAGAGGAAACACAATTTATGCATACTACAATGAGCATGGGTCATGTGTTCATTGCTCTGACATACCTCACACTGACTACCACATTTAACTACCAGTTTGTGGGAACTACTCTGCTCAGGTTTAGCATTTTGGACTAACCCCTTCTCCAACATACCCAGTAGTCTATCCAGTGTGGCACCTTCAGCTACTACATTGCCCTGTTTACTCGTGCCCACTGACGATTCACCGTGAACTACTCTACTCTTCTCAGGTCCAATTACAGGGGGCTCAGATAAAGGAGTGTATCCTGACACACTACCCCTACACTTCACCCTTCTTTTCAGTGTCTTAAGAACTCCTCAAGAAGTGCCCGCACCTCGTGGGTTGTCCACTCGTTCTGGGGCTTACTCAAAAACATCGATATGTCTTTGTCAGGACAATGTCTGATAAACATAGCGGCAACTACTGTAGTCTGCAACTTTACGATTCTCCCCTCATTTTCTATAGCCTGCTCCACTACTTCAGCTGCCCTGTTTAGCCTAATCCAATAATCTAGGGGTTGCTCGGAAGCATACGGTAACGTGGAATAGAAATCAGCTAAAGGCATTCCCGAGTACACTGCGGTGTCAAAATATTGTCTAAGAATACAGAAAAATGCATCTACATCACCGACTCTGCTAAACCCACATTATTCCTTAGCCAAATCCTTATTACATCCTTTGCGAGGCCCATCAGTCTGCTAAACAGTTCTTCCACCCTCTCTTTGCCAATGCATTAGTGTTTCCCACTCACACAGAAAGTATACATCAGTGTCATCTCCCCTAAACAAAGGCGGCTCCCTCTTCTCTGGCCTTAGGATAACATTCAGCCTATGAGAGTCACCCCCATACCACCCCTTTGAGGAATGGTCATTGGCCAGGACTGGTGAACCTGTGTTCTACTCATTAAACTAGTATTAAGGGACTGACAAATGTACTCACTTAACTCCCTGACTTGCTCAGTAGACAACTAAACACCAGCACCTTGCTCATTGTGCTCAAGTGTTGGCATCTGTTGATACTCATGGGTAGAAAATGAAATCCCACCCTTAAGATCACACTCCCCATCAATAAACCTAGGGCTACTTGATGTGTCAAACCTCTTCCTCTCCCATATTAAAGTACCCACTACTGTCACGCATACTATCCATGCTACACAAGTTCACAAAATAACCTTAGTTGAATTAAGGGGAAAAAAAAGTACCCAGAAGAAAGGAAAAAAACTACATAAGAGACCTGTTCACCTGTTCAACTTCAAAACTTATGACAATACATCTGCAAATTAATCATCCCTTTGAACTGGTATGCACTCAATGACTCAGTGATTTAACCACACTTGCCAGCTGTTCTATGTTCTCTCTGATGGCCCTTGGCGATGTTGTCCCAGTAACCACAGTGATCAGGAAATGCCGAACAGATGACGGGTCATGGCGTCAATGTGACCATTCTATAGATGACACAGGAGGGACAAGGCCTGTTGTGCTCCACTTACTCTGCGTCGTGTTTGTTCTTACATATGCGAGGGGATAGACAACACCACCACAACCATCCTGAGACCGCTGACTTTATTTCTCTCCCTGTTGTGTAAAATAAAAAATGACAAATGTAAAAAAAAAAAAAAAGAATTTCACAGGTCCGGCTCACAACCATAGCTCCTCAGCATCGGCACAGACGATAAAGAGATGGAGCACGAACAAAACATATATACAAATAGGAACACATAGGTAACCCATTTATAGTATAATTACATGAAATTGCATGAATATGACATACCTGTTGTGTAAAATAAAAAAGGACAAATGTAAAAAAAAAAAGAGAATTTCAGAAGTGCATTAAATTTAAATTAATTTTAAATAAAATAAAATAAAAAAATAATTGAATTTTAAATAAATATTACTCAATAAGTTTCCTTTTTAGCATTGGGTGCGCTCTCAAGCTAGCTACTTAGCCTGCACTCTAGCTAGCCGCTGCCTAGCATGTGCCTCGCACTTCACCACTTCATTTACTTGGATTAAATTAATGACACCATTTGTTATACAACGATAATTTAACCAACAGTGTGTTGTATCAAGAAAGAAACTAACAGAAAATACCCCCTGCTATTAGTGCTAAAGGACTAATGGACAAGAGACCGGACATACCTCAGAAGCGGCACAGATGAGAAAGACGCGGAACAGAGTGTGACACTAGTATTTATACCATTGTGTGCACAGCATATACTTCATTACTCTGTGACAATATCCGCGCCCCACTTTCGTCTGTTCCCACGAGGTTGTAAAATAAGAATGCATAGTCTCTCTTTGACAAAAGAGCCACTTGTAGGGAAATTTAGTGAAACCTCACTGGTCCTGTTACAACAGCAGAAAATCTGGAAAATGTAGGCTAGGGTTATGCAGGAAAGATCCTGAAACAAGTGATCCACATTAGCCTCCTGACAGCAGATCAACTTGCTTTCTATCAGCATTTCAGTACACATGCACCAGGTGGTGTTGCCCAGCCTCTCCACACCTTAGGGTACCGATGGCTGGTCCTCTGAACAAACTTGAGTTTGTACTCTTTCTCTCCTCCTCAGTGGCTTAAATGCATACGCCATTGGATTTCAGGGAATCTCTTCAAAATATATTTCAGTTTGTCCTCTGCCATATTTTGACTGAAGTAACAAGCAAAATATTTCTCTTGTAGTTCTACATCCCATGACTGCTGTGTTCATGGGGTGATTTTCCAACTAACCAGACTTATGATGTAATCATTGATTCAATGGAAATATGGCACCTAGCCAGAGTGAAAGCTAATCTATTGTAGGTTCACATGTAATTGTTTTAGATCTAAAGTGTTATCAAAATAATTTTTTGAAAATGTAATAATTAATTAACTTAAATCAGTACAACATTCATAAAATTAGGCGGTTTCATGTTCACTTTGATGTTTTAGCTCAACCTTCATGTTCTGTTCCCTATTTTGCCCCATTACAGCGCAGTTATAAAATTCCTTTTAAAATCTCCAGCCTATCTTTTCCTTATCTCATAAATAATCATTGTTATGTGCGGAGACACGTAAGGTGCTTGTTTGTTTGTTTCTGTTCTGTTCTCGTGTTTTTTCTGTTACAAAATGTCTCAGCCGTCAGATGTCCCGCCTCCCAGCGGCGATGATTGGACGATCGCTCCGGATATCCCGCCTTCGGGCCTTTTAAAGGCCGTATCCCCGCGAGATTCGGGGAGGGAGTTTTGAGGCGTGGTTGGTTTGTGTTGGAGAGAGTTGGCAGTATTCGTTGGAAAGTTAGTTGTTGATGTTCTGTTTACAGACAAGTGTATATGGT
>JAQQZR010000021.1:404771-421874 GCA_030068235.1 Notoglanidium macrostoma | reverse complement strand
AAAGTTTGATAGAGTGAGGATGAGAAAACCCTTTCTGTGGGTTTTCATTTGTCAAAAATCACAGATTTGGTTGTTAATGCATCTTTTATAGCCATTTTACTGAATCTACTGTAAAAACCATCTGGAGCATGTGGCTCACGCAGGAGTTGTGACTTGTGAGACAAGAAGACAGAATTGTTGCCTTTTTGGTTTGAGATCTCATCATATCTCCTTGCTGGAAACAGGACAAACTCAGTTTGTGATCTGGGGAAAAACTTCTTTCAAAGAAAATGTGAGCTGAAGACCAACATTTCAGCAGAACCAGAGAGAAGATGAGAACTTCTCACCATGCTGGGGATCCATTTCATTCCTCACTCACGTAAAAAGGTCAAGAAAGAACTTGACAGAATTTTCAGATGAAGTTCAGAATAAACAGACCGTTGTGTTACCCTCCTGTACAGGGCAGAAATATTCTCACCTCTGAAACTCCTTCACTGCAGCACATTTCACCCAGTTTGATAAATTGACAATACATTTCCTTAGAAACTGCACAGAAGCAGCTATTTGATGTTACAAGTTGGCTCAGTTTTTATTTAATTGTAATTAGATATCATTTATTTATTTAATTTATTATAATTCTGTACATATTAACTTTTCCTGTGATATTTTATAGAACAATATATGTTTTTCAGACATTAATAAATCAGTTATTTAAACTCCTGCTGGCAGACGTGTATAAACCACTGTATAATGATATGAGACTACAGCTTTCTGATGTTCTTCCACTATTTGCCAAGGTGGATAATCATGTGTGTGTGTGTGTTACAGTAATTTCTATCAATTCAGAACTGTGGGTTAGAGCCTGTTCCTGCACGTAATGTATAACCATCAGACGATTTTGATCAATGCATTGATTTAAAAGGCAACAACTGATTATCGATTCTAATTGATTACTAATTCAATATTTTCAAACAAGGACAAACATCTGGTTTGTAAACTGATGAGTGAATAATGTAATAGGTAATGTGATTTTCCCATAATTCTGACACTTTTCAAACAGTCCTTCTCTTGGTCATCACTCACAAATCAGCAGTAGGCCTACACTACATCCTGAACAAAGATGGTCACATATCAATCAGAGGCTATTTATTCGAATCAGATTGTTTCAGATCAGATTCAGTGGTATTGTGAAATAGTGAATTTTGCCTAAAGAATCCAAATCAGATGGTATAGATTGCATTATGTGGGGATTTACAGCCCTACTTAATTCTGTTGTATGCAAATGCAATATTTTAATGGTCAAATTCCCCAAAACACAAACACAAAGTCAGACAAATCACAAATAAAAACTTCCCTGGTGAAAAAGTGGATTCGCGACTCTGAGAACAATAAAGTAGATTTCAGTTTGGTTAATTTTATGTTGTGTTGGAGTTATCCAGGTGAGCTTGGTATCCAGGTGAGCTTGAACCCAGTGAGTTTGGAAGCAAACAGAAAACAAAATGACATGGCTTTGGTCGCTTCTTCCTGAAAAAATAAATAAAACCATGGAACTGGATTAAGTAACGCTCACCTCTCCATCCTCTGATCTTCATTTCCATCTCCTGGCACCGCCTACATTTCACTTCCAGTTAACAAATATAATGATCATTTATGATGTAAAACTTACACAATCACCTTTAATTATCTTCAATTCAAAGCCACTTTATCCACATGAACCCTGTGTTGATGGAGAACTTTCTCATTCTTCCAGCTTCACGTTCTGCTAAAGTGATGCTGCGGTTACAGTAAAATACTGAGTGGTGGGGTGGTGTGATGAAGTGGGCTTTCTGTTACCACCTGAAGTTGATTATTTCCCTCTAACAGCACATCTCCCTGTGCTTTATTCCTCTTACACAACAGCTCACAGCAGAACTTACAACCTGCTTCTGATAGAGTTGCAGCAGCTGAAACCCAGTTTAAACGTTCAGTTTAGGTTTCAAATTTATATTAAAATTGCTGCAACGATTAATTTTACAGACTGCTAAACCATGTACAGTTACACTGAGTGACAGTCTCAACATCGTGTTGATTAATGACTTACACTGAGCCTTTTGTAGCAGCCGGCGTTCATTCATGAGCTTTAGGAAATGCTTTATGTCTATAACTTTCCAAACACGAACAGTCATCCTCTCTCATGGGTAAAGTTAAACCTGGAACTGCATGAGGTCAAGGAAAAAGAGAGGGGGAATCATACACGCACGTACACGCACGTACACGTACGTACACGCACGTACACGTACGTACACACGCGTACACGTACGTACACACGCGTACACACGCGCACATACACACGCACACACACACATACACACACACATACATACACACACACACACACACACACACATACACACATACATACACACACACACACACACACACACACACATACATACATACATACATACACACACACACACACATACATACATACACACACACACACATATACACACACACACATATACACACACACACACACACATATATACACATACACACACACACATACATATATACACATATACACACATATACACACACACACACACACACACATACATATATACACATACACACACACACACATACATATATACACATATACACACACACACATACACACACACGCACACATAAGCACACACACGTTGAGCGTTCAGGACTTCCTGTATTGATGAAGCATATACATATCAACAGTTTTGTAATACAACATGTTTCATAGTCATTTTTTTCCCATGATTTAAATTTTTACAAGAATAAAAAATGAGCAGGTGGAAATGAAATGTACCTTTTCATCCTTATCTCTATGGCAACAAACATTTTGTTTCTGATGGAGTAGTCTCTCTCTCTCTCTCTCTCTCTCTCTCTCTCACTCACTCACACATCGTTATTCAGAAATTAACATTATATATATTTTTTTCTTTGTGTCTGAAATGTTGCCTTAAGTCCATATTCCCTACAAACACAGCAGGGCATTCTGGGTATACCGCAGTCATCATTGTACCCCAACCTACTGCAGTGCATTGTGGGATTTCATGTGTGCACTGGATTTTCTCCACTTTGCATTCAGACTACAAAATGGCAAAAGATAGTGCACTGTGTACGGAACAGGGTGTGATTTTAGACATACTGTTTGTTTTGATGAAAATGTAACATCACAGGCACATCATAGGCTGCTCGCTCACTCTCACTCACTCACTCACACACCTTCAAAGGCAATAAATGTCCGTTCTCCACGGCAACAATGTCTCCGTGGCAACAAGATTTCATCTGTGTGAAGGAATGACGCCGTAACGGAGGCATAAATGATGAGTAAAATACTGCTTTAAAATCAAAATGGGTAAAAATAATTACTTGAGTGATGATAATAATAATAATAATAATAATAATAATAATAATAATACACATCACCTTCTTGTTCCCAAAAACACTGCTGAATAAAACAAAGTAATGAGCTTTAAACTGAATTAAAACTCAAATGATATGAAAAATTAAAGTTTTTCCATCTAGCTTCGTCTTCCTTCCTTCCATTGTAGTGTTGATTTTTTGTTTCTTTCAGACTTCTCCCCATGATACAGGTAGATTATTAACAAAACTTTTTTTTTTCTTTGTCAAGACAGTTTTTTCTTTGTGTTCTTTAGAGAAAGTTTATCATTTTTACATTCTGGTCAGTTGATCCATATTCAATAATGTCTGTAAAAGCGCTGGTCTCGATCCTTCTGCTCAGTCACACTCACCGTCTGCACAGAGGACACACAAACACTCCGTATCAGAGCCACATCTGAGAAAGGTAAATATAACATTAAAACATAATCTTATTTCAGTAGAATGATTAGCATGACTCTCTCATTACCTAGCCTGCTCAATAATTAGCAAAGGGTTGTTAAGTACACACTTGTTAATATTTATTTGCTCGTTACCCATGCTAGTTGGATGCTTGGTCACTGAGCAGCTTGCTTATTAATGTTCACACACAAACGCAAGAGTACACTCAAGTTCATGTAAAGTGAATCCTGAAAATGTCATATGCAAATCCCATGTAAAGCTCAGGTTGCACAGAACAGAATACAAAAGTTAAGCTTAGCTACAAACAATAAAATAAACTACAACTTTAAAAAGAAGTTATCTCAGGTAGCTCAGGAAAGACTTCTAATAGATAGAACGCAGGCTAGATACAAAACACAAAGTTCAGCCTAAACCTACAAAAGCTCATTCTAAGTCAAACCTAGAAAAATAATCCTTGGAAAAGGTTCAGCTCAGGTACCGTCTCAGTTTAAAAACACTGTAGAACAGATAAATGAGGTAGCATATGGAGGAGGTAAAGTTTGAGTGAAAAGGTAAAGCTCAAACTAATTAAATCTGAAGAGAGTGAAGCTTGGGTAAAATCTGGAACGTGTACAACTTGGGGGGGGGAAAAACTCAAAAAAGGCAAAGCTAAGGTTAATTTGGAAAAGATGAAACTTGTGTGATTAAACAGTGTTAGTAAAAAAGCATCAACTCATGAAATAATTACAAATAAAAAAGTAAGAATAATTAAAGCTGTACTAACATTTAATGATTGTGTGTCTACTGTGTCTTCAGCCTCTTTCTGACTGCTCCTGGTGTGCAGCTGCAGGTTTAGCTGGCCTACTGGTTTGCGGAAACTGGAATAAATAAACAATTAAATGAATAAACAAATAAAATTTTATATGCAAAAGTTGTTTAGCATCTAAACAAAACAAGTTATTTTTCTTACCTTGTGCTTTTGACACCTCAAGGAGAAATTATCTTCATTTAGACAGCAGTCTTAAAAGAAAAACAAAAACTAAATCAGGGGCCACAGTTTGTTTGAGGACATGTCCTTCAACAGGCATTAGAAATTCGAAAGCAGTGATGAGGTTTAAAGCCAGAGTTACATGATGCGCATTTTCTACATAAAGGTTGGCGCTAGTACACCGATGTGTCTACAGCTGGCAGAGTAAATATGCAACTCTTGAATTTTTGCCTCTCAATCTAGATCAAGAGTCAGAATGAGTCAGTGGACATCCAGCACATTTCAGTCACAAAAAAAAAATTCTTTTCCTGATAGGTTTAATAATGCTGCTATCTTATGCATTATGATGAAATAACAGGCCTGGAAAATGTGCAAGACCTGCTTTTACTCTTAATATATTAGAATTCTAAATGTTGTATAATGTATCTCGGCTTGAATCCTCATATATTAAAAAAGGCAGAAACATGCCTCACCTGCCTCTATAGCACACAGGTAATGATACCTCAGTGTGCAGCCTTTACTATAGCAACCAAGAGTGGAACCAGCCATTTCACAACGAGAACAGCTCTGGCAAATAAAGATAGACAGAAGATATTTTTTAAAATGTACTGGGTCAATATGCACATGGGAAAGTGATAAATTTCTGTTAGGAATTTTCAGAAAAATACAGAAGTAAGGTGGGCCTTTTAGGGCTCAACCGGGAATGACAACATTCACATGGTAAAACAGTTAACATTTTTAATTACAGCATTTTTTTTTAACCCATATTCTCTGTAACTAAAATTAACACACTGTATAATGTGCTTTAATTAAAAGGTAATGCTACATACATAGCATAACATACTATTCATAGAACGCATATAGGCGTACAAAATATTTGATTTCGACTCACTGATTCTCTGGCACCATCTAGCGCCTCCTGGAGGCCATACAATCTCCCGTTGACCAGGTAAACACCACTAGTCCAGACGATGCAACTTTCATGGACCCAAAGCTCCTTTGGATCTAAGGGCACCACTGGGAGCTGAGCAAGCTGAGCCAAAGGTCCCAAGGAATCAAGGCTAGGTGGTGGAGGCTGGAAAGGCAGTGAAGCTTTGCTGTTAATTGGAATCGTACGGGGCAAGTCCTCACTAGATTTATGTCTCCTCTTAAAGCGTGGATGGGAAGTCAGTTTTCGGTGCTGTGGTCGTTGCTGTACATCATCTGCTTTCTGCTGTCTTCTCTGAGTCAGCTCATTCTCTAGTTCTGGTGGGTCTAATGAAATGAGAGCCCCTTCTGGCATCAGATTCCAGTTTTGGTCGGGTGCCTTGGTGGTGGCACTGAGACATGGCAGGTTTTCACTCACTGCAGGAGACACCGGGTTTGTGGTTTGACTTACTGAACAACTGGTGTCTGCTGAACTTATGTCTGGAAGATATACAGACTGAATGTCTGGGACAGTTAATTCTGTTGAAACAGAAGATGGATTTGACCCTGCGTTGGCCACCCCAGTATTTGACAAGACCTGTCGAATTTGGGGTTGGTTCTTCGGGAATTTGGCAGCATAATCAGCTGGGTAGAAGGGACCATAGAGGTCCCCAAGATTCTTGTAATTTGCCCATTTCTGGCAAAGACAACACAACAAACGACCAGTGTGCCCAGTTTCAGAGCTCACAGGACCTGGGAGGACGTATCCAGAAGTGGGAAGAGACTTTCCTGACTGCATAACGGAATCATTCTGCTCATCAATCCCTTTCTCCTGCATCTTCTCAATTTCCTTCTCTTTTCTGACCATTTGAGATATCACAGAAACATTCGAGGTGCCATCAACCCCAGAACCACAATTTTTGCCTCCTCTATTTGATTTCTCATCTTCAGAATTGACGACTGTGCACACAGCTCCAATCTCAGTTATCTTCCTTTCAACGTGAACATATGGAGAGAAAATGTTTTTCCTAGTGTCTTGCAAAGTCCCTGCATTTCCGACACCAACAATCTGAGGATGCAGCACTTCTTTAGAGGTCATTCCTCTACTTTTCCTCCACTGTCTGCTTTTTGAGCCAGTTCCTTCATTCCCCTCTTTTCCCTTTCTCTGTCTGTTTTTTATCGGTTTCATATCCACCTCAGGCTGGTTGTCTTCGGCCTCAATCTCCACTTTTACCGGTTGGCTCGGAGTAACAAGATCCAGAGAGGGACAAGGTTTCTGTTCAGGTAAGGCTGATGTTATGACTGCTTCTTCTGCCATGCTGGAATTTGATGCAGGTTGAGGAGTAGCAGCAAGAGAACCAGCAGGAGGAGTATGAGGAGCTGCTGTAACATTGGAAGTGGCACACTGTACTTGGGCTTGTACACGTTTTTGTTTATTTACACTTCCTACTGGCCGTCCCTTCTTTTTGCCTGAAGGGAAATAACCTTTGGGAACAAAGTTCTCTTGTAGTTTGGAGTCTGATGCTATTGTCCTTGGTGAAGGTAACTCACACTGTGGAGGTCTGGAGATCAAATGGTGTCCTGCATTTTGGCCATGGGATGGGGTGGCTCCATAGAAATCACCTCCAGGATAATCATCAAAACCCATGCCAGTCTCCTGAAGTTTCTGCCTCAGTAGGTTAGCAGCAGACTGCTCTCCTCGTCGTGTCTCTAGCTGCTGGTAAGTGTTAGTGAATTGTTGTATATCGGACAATGCAGATGAGGATGGAGGAGGGGAACCTTGCACAGGACGAGGCAATGGAGGTGGTGGAGGAAGGGGTCCTAACAATGTAAACTCATCCTTATCACCTTCATCATTCCCAGGCCCTGATGATCCAGCAGTGCCTAAACCAAAATCAAAGTCTGTTGGCAAATTTCTCATAGTAGTACCTGTAGACCCAGTCACACCTTGTTTAAGAGCTTGAGAATCACAAGAATATGAATCTTCTGCTCTGTAGGGCAACAGATCATCTAAGGTGTGAGCTTCATCAAGGTAAGGTAGACACCCACTTTCTCTGTGAGGTGCATTAGAGAAGGGTACTCCAATTTCTGGGTCAGGTACATCAGAATTGTAACGTGACACATCTGAATAATCAGCATCTGCGTGGCTATTACTGTAACTGGCTTTTTTATTTGGAGTAATTTTTTGAACTATTGCTTCCAGTTTTAATCCCCGCCCTTTTCTTGGTGGTAGAAACTTTGTTTTTGCCTGTGGGGGCGAGTTAGCACTTGGAGTTTGAAATGGTGTGCTGGGAGATGCTAGTTTAGAACGACAGTCTATGCTACTTGAATCACTGTCATTTAGGGTTCTAGATTCAGAATGGGCTACCGGAGAGTGATGAGACGACATACCCCGGTTGCCAGAAAAGTCCTGATGCTGCCTCTTGGCAGGAATGGGGGAAATGAAAGAGCGAACTCTCCTTCTCATCATTAATGGGTTAGTTTCTGCTGACCCCCCAGTTTTGCTCTGTCTATGTCCTTGGGGAACAGTTGGGGTAATAATACTGCTGCCTGAAACACCTGAACCAGCAGCTGCAGGTGGATGGAATGACTTTGGGGAATCTTCGGTAATCCCTCGGGAGATATCTGCCTCCAGGGGCCTGGGACCACTGGTTGGTACAGAGCCAGTAGACTTGTGAGAAGGAGCCAAAGAGTGCAGCTGCTGGTTTCCATTTCCTTCTCGTTCAGCATAGGATTCCCACATTTTCATATCATAGTGAGATCCAGGATATGAGTGCTGTCTTGACAACTTCTGGTCGGGATTTAAGGAGGAGTTGTGATGGATAGAAACATCTTTATGTCTATTACTGCTGGTAGACCAGTCAAATCGATCGTTGAGGCCATGTGTGTGCTGAAGAGGGACATGGTGAGAATATGCTTGTAATTTGTTAACTGAAGGTGAGACGTGACTTGGAGATGATAATGAATGGAATGAATTGGGAGAGGGATGATGAGCATTCATTTTGGTTCCATCAGCTGTATCACTAAAACCATAAGCAGGAAAACCTGAAGAGGATCCATCAACAGCCTGGGAATAAGGTTTGCATCTGGATGGTGATGAAAGGGGATTAGAGGAAATTTTAGAGTGATATAAGGCATTGCTGGAAGGATCAACAATCCCTTTTCCACCACTCTGTCTATGTAAGTCAGAATTAACTTCCATATGTGCGTGCAAAGACTTGATAGGCTCTTCCTTGGGTAAACTCACACTTTGAATTGTATCTCCAAGAGTTTTTCCAACTTCTTTAGGGTTTATCTTAGAAGCTTTTTCCAATTCATGCTCTTTATCTTTTACATCCTCCTTAGTACACTCTTGCTCACTTAACACAGAGGATGAGAGGGGGTGTTGAATGACTGAGGATCCAGATGTCCCACAATGACTTCTTTCTTTCTCTGAAGCGGTCCGTCGTGATGGAGATACATCACAGATTACTGAGCGCCTTTCTGATGCTAAGGATATAGGAGATTGGGTCTGGTTAATGGATTCTGTATTATGAGATAATTCTTGGTCAGATTCTTGTAAAAGCAACTGCTGGACAGCAGAAGGTGGAGTAGCCAGGCTTGGGGTTTTTCTGTGGGGCAAGGTATAGTCTGCCAGATTAATGTGCTTAGGAGGAGTTACTGGTGAAGGATCCAAGGACTGCTGTATATGGGTGGAATGGCTGGGAGACATAGTTATTGTGCCCTTCTCTGATGAGATTCCTTGATCCCCCTTTGGCCTTTGTACTTCAGAATCCCAAGAGGGACGAAGAAGACCAATGCCCATCTCATGGTCTGTTCCCTGACTTTGAGATTGATGCTTTCCTGCGGCCATTTGTTGATGAATACTGGCACCACCCATTGCTGACTGATCCATTCCATGAGGCCTCATGTTTTCGGTCACACGGTAGGGGAGTCTAGTATGGTAATGATGTTGGGACATATGTTGAGGTTGATGAGGACTACCAGAACTTTGTTCAGGATGACAATAGCGCCGATCTAAATGATAGCCTTGAAGGACTTCTTGTAAAAGACTGGGATATGGTTGCTGCAACTGCGAATTACTATCCTGACCTCTTGATCCTATACCACTTTTTCCCATCACTCCTAGAATACCAATATCCTTTCTAGAGACATAACCAAAGTTAGATTGTGACTGATGGTAGTCCTGGAATCTGTTTACACCTGTTCCACTCCCTGGTCCAGACCCTACCTTGATCTTTGCACCCATGCAAGCATTATATGGCATTTCAGGATTGCAATATTTGTAAGAAACAGATTGACAGTGATTTGAGGACACATTTTGCCCGAACTCAGTTTTAGGGGAAACATCATAATGTGCTGTGAATGTTTCCATACCAATTTCCCCATCTCCGTTGTGACTTCCAGAATTCCTAAACATGTTTATGGAATGTTTGTCCTCAGGATAGCTGAGCTTGCCCATGTCTGATGAATTGCCATGGTGAGACGTAACCTCTGCATGCTTAAGTCCCTCAGGACTTTGTTCAGAACGTGGAGAAACAATAACACCAACTCCAGCATTGGACTGTTCTGGAGTGTTTAAAGTTCTACTGAGAAAATGCTGCAAGTTGTTCTTGTCATCCTTCTCATTCTCATTTTGTTCAACTGGGCCTGACTCTTCCGCCTTTACTCTGGCCAAAGTCTGAGTATTTTTTCCTTCATCCTGTTCTTGATGAGAAGACTCTTCATATTTAACAGTGGTTTTTTCATCTATCATATCTGAAGTCTTATTCTCCTTCAGTCCAGTTTTTTCATCATTGTGACCAAGATCAGGTTCAATTACACAGTTTGATTGTGCAGAATGAGTAGGAGAGGATGCAGCAGATGATGAGGCTGAGGGAATAGGTGCACAAGATACATTTGGACTTGGTTCTAGAGGAACACAGGGTGGAGATGAGGATGATGAAGTTTGGGTTTCTGATGCTTTAATCTGTGAAAAAGGTTTTGCACCCTGACTAAATGATTGTTTGACTGATTCCTCTGTGACTCTGTCATCCATTTGTAGATGCCGACCAGGGCGACTTTGTCCTGTCTGAGTTTGGGTCTGATTCGGAGTTGCTGAGTAGTAGTTAGCAGGTTTAGATTCGGTGCCAAATCTTTGACTCAGTTTTTCATGTTCTGGATGATCACTATGATTCTTACTTGCCTCCTCTGGCTCAGATACCAAAACATCTCCACTTTCTTCATTTGTGCTTCGACCAGCAGAACTAGCATTTCTATGTTTCTGCTGATTGCTAACTGTCTGCTGCAAATGAGGATGATGGGTACTATCTTTTCTTTTCTTCTGAGACAGCACAGTGTCTGTTAGCATTGTATGTTGCACTGTATTGGGCAAATTTGCCACTTGGGACGTGAGAGCATTTAAACTATTCAGTCCAGGGTCTTGCGAGAGCTTGTCCTTTGTGTACAGGGATGATGAGGTTTCTTCCCGTTGTCCACCCCGTAGACCCACTACCATTCTATTTTGATTAACAGCAGAGCTCACTACACTACCACAACTACTAATACTGCTATTAGAACTAGGTGTTGGACTAAGCTGTGGCATGGTATGTTGGGCCCTAATATGGCTGTGACTGCTGCGGGGATTTAAAAGTGAAGAGTGCAATGATGCAGAACTGGCCAGCCCTTCTGAAACACCCATCAGTGGGGAGGAGGAGGAGCTGCAGCTTGGAGAGTGAACAGCAGATGGAACAGGAGATGGATTAGAAATCGGGCTAAAATTTTGATTCATTTGAGTCTGCTGGTTTTGGGACTGCATGGGAGATTTGGAAATGTCCTGAGAGACATGGTGTGGTGCTGCAGGACTTAAAGACACAGAGGACTGATTGTTTTTAGGGTGTGCGAGGCCAGGAGGTGCATGCTGCATCTTCAATGGGGCATCAAAGGCTGGTCCAGGATTATGCTGAGCGCGTCGAGAGCCATGTTTGGGAACAGGATGGGATTGAGGTGAATAAGGTGGATGGTTGGAAGAAGGGTAGCTCTGTCCTGCATTCTCTTGATGCCCAGAGTTGTTTGAAGCTGCAGAACCTGGAGTGGTGTTTGGATTGGATTGAGTAGGTGAGTTGATTTTGGAGTCCATGTTTCCACTGCTCATTTCAAATCTTTGTGGTGGAGAATTGTACATTCCAACTGATGCTGTAGGCACATTAAGAGGAGTGTAGTGCCCAAAGTGAGACGGTATTCTGTGTCCAGACAGAGGATAGGCCCGATGACCTTGATGTACCCCTGGTGTGATGGGGTATTTTTGGCTATGTTGACGCTGGTGCATTTCAGCACCTGAAACTGGCTGTATTGATGCATTCTGGGCCATACTAAACTGCTGTGTTGGTGAAAATGAACCACTACCACTGCTATTACCATTACCACTGCCACTACCAGTAGCTGCACTAGTGCTGTAGTCCATAGGGTAAGGGGACATCAAGCCAGAGGATGGTCCAGACCCAGAAATATGTCTGTACTGGTATTCCATGTTCGAGTATCCAAACCCTGCTCCAAAACCCCCTCCTCCTCTTCTGTTCCTGTCTCGGCCACTCACTGAAAAATAATAATCCATGCTTTCCTTTCGGTAAGAGTTACTACCGCTTCCAGTAGCCTGTGGTATCTCCCCAGCACTTCGCCTGGATCCATAGCCATGGATAAGGGACACTTGTCCTGGGAGCTGCTGCCCACGTAGGTGTGGGTGCTGCCCATGACTTTGGAGTATAGATTGCGAGTGCTGCATGGCAGCATAATCTTCAATAGTCCTTGGAGATATCTGAGGATCTGATATGTGAGGTGGATATGGGGAACCAACCAAGTTTCCACCTCTGCTAGGGAATCCTGGAGGCAGAGTGGCAGGACTGTTGGAAAAATTCTGCATTTTTTTTTTTTGTTTGTTTGTTTTTAGTGTTTTGGTAAGCAATTGCTTAAGAGTAAGACTATTTAAAAATTAAAGTTAAAACAAAGGAATGCTGAAATTGTGTAAAAAAAAATGTTCAACGTCGCACAGCAGCTTGTAGCTGATGGATGAAATGATCACAATTGTAGCAGCAACAGACAGATTTCCAACAGGTTTGGAAAGAAACGGGGGCAAAATACTTTTGATGTAAAAGTCAAAAGATGTGATGGTGACAAACTTAGCAGCAGTCACATCCATTCAGACAAACTGGGGTCATAATTTCCACTTTGTAGTCATGCCAGCTTGGCACTATATGTGTCCTTGTGCAAGAGATGTAGCAAAGATTTCTTAGCCAAGAAATGGGCTAAGCGATGCTGAAAAAAAAAAGTGTAACCAAAAGTGCAGTTTTAATTTTTCTTCATTGCACTAAACAAGTCAATCGTGGGTGATTTTAGGCATTTTTTCCTCAGTATAACTAAAGATGTAGTTCATGTAGCATAACACAACAATCAGAATCCTCATCAGTGTGACATGAGAGATTCCACAAATGTTCTTAATTTTTACTTTGGGATTAATACTTTTTGTATGCACTTCTCCTCTGCTTAACACTGTTCATCTCCTCTGCTTCATGGGAACAATAATCAAATCACTGGTCTCTGCTTGTCTTCTTTGCACAGATATACGACATTGCTCCTTAAAACTCTTCTGAAGTAGAGTTTTTCAACATGTAGTCCAGTGGCGTTCTGGTCATTATGTTCAGCCTGCTTTTGCTACCACATGCTCCTAACTTTAATTTTGGTAAAGTCCTTATGTCCATTTTATCCCCATCTTTTGATTTTACAATCAAGGTATCTGGGGAAAAAAGCAAAAGAGAGATTAGTACTGTAACCGTACTGCAACTGAACTAGAATGTATTTGTTTTGTGGAAAGAAGTCCCTTTACTGCATTTAATATTAACAAATGATCAATTTAAGTAACTAATATGTAATAAGTAATATTAAAACAACAAAGTTAACTCATGTATTAGTTAACATTTGTTTAAACATTAATAAATTCACCTCCATTTACTGTTTATTAGATTTGTGAATAAAAATCCACATAAATATAGAGACTTGCATTGCAGACCTCAGGTATGAATCTTTACAATTAACAACTGTTATTTGACACTGTAATTAACACTGATTAATGCAGGCAAGGTTTATCTGCCTGATTTAGATTATTACTCTAACAAAACTTTCAATTAACAGAAGTTCATGTTATCTAATTAAGAAATTCTTAATATAAAACATATGTGATAAGTTTGCACGTTCTTCGCTGGACAAAAATATTATTTATCCACTTCATTTACACCCATCAATCCTTATTTAGCGTTGTAGTTCATTTTTATTGTCTTTTCATGTGGCACAGTATAGAGGAGAGTTAAGCAAACAGGTTTGGAAAATGAATATGAACATGGATATTAAGACCAAGTATGACTTCAGTTGAGATGTGACCGAAAACATGAGAAACTGTGGGAGTGAAAGAGGGAGAGGGAGAGAGAGACAATGGCTATTTAATTAGCACAGGCCCTAATGAGCAGCTTTGGCACTTTAATGGGGTTATTAGTCATGAACCTGCCCTGTGACACGTGTCCATTGTCTCTTATACAATGCAGATTACTTTATGGCCACTGCCTTGCAGCTTCAGTAATTCTGCTACAGAATAACAATAACTACGAGCTTTTCCACTGAGAATTAATCTTTTCTACGCTATAAGATCCAAAGGGTCTCACTTTTCTACTTGTTCTGACCCCAAACATTTCATTTAAATGGTAACGTTAATTGCTGCCAAATTGTATGGCTAACACTTGGTGTTGAGGTCATTAAAATGCTCCTTTATGCATTGTTATATATTACTATTATTTCTATTATATCAAACCCACTTTTTATTTATATTAGCAAAGGAATCTTGCTGGAGAACTATTAAATGATCAAATAATTAGTATTATTAGTAGTGGAAGCGGTCGCGATCCCTAACCGATGTATTTTGGCCTGCTCTGTGCTGGGCCGACATCGGCAGTCATAAACTGCATAAAATAACATGCAATGTCATGAAAGACGACTGATGGCAAAGTTCTGGCAGGGTGTGAAATTAAACACACTCTGAATAAAATCGGAGTCGGAATGCCGCTTCGACAGACATTTAAAAGCCACGAATAAGAGGACGGCATGCGACGACGCCAAACTCACGGGACAGGTATGAGTGCAAACAGAAATAGAAATAAAAATTTTTTTTTAAAAGGGCATCACATTAATTAACACACCGTTACCAGATTACACGCCTGGCTCCTCATACAGTGAGCAGCAAAGCTAGCGTGCATGCTAATGAACAGAACAATTACTCCTATTACCTTGAGCCCATTTTGAAGAACGAGTATTCTAATTTGTCATCTTTAAGCTGATTTTCGCATTTTAAAACAGATTTTTCTAGGCATAACATTGCTAATGCCATGTACCGATGGTTTGTTTGTGTTTACACAAGCCCATTTTCTGCACAAGCCCAGCTCCAGCTGATCGCTGACGTAGTGAGGACGTAGAGTAATTATCTTTGATTACAGTCCCATCGAAAACAGCTAACCTTTGCCCTAACGCATTTTTGCATATTCTGTTACAGAATAAGATTTAATCTGGATCATCTCAAGTAACACCCTTAAAAGACCGCCAGAATCACACAGGATTGGGTGGTTTACTAGTTTTGGTCAGTCTTTGAGCTGGTAACTGGGAACACCGCAGTGTATTTTTCCTTTTAATGCGCTCTTCTCTTACACTACCCTAAACTAAAGCAACCAAACTACCCCCTTTCCTTCAAAGACCCTTTGTAATATTCCCCTTTCCCAAAAATGTCCTTAATTGTATTCCACCTTTCCTATTAATACCAGGAATACTCTTCAAATACTAAACTGCAAAACTTCCCCCTTAAACTCTCTCAATACTACCCATTTTCACAGTATTTCTCTTTTTTTAAATCATTTTTCAGTTACGTCCTGTCACACTACTGCCCCATTCCCATTCCTGACAGTTGGCTAAAACTGCCCCATTCTCAGTAATACCCCTTCCCTTTTTCTCCCTCACTGCTTAGGTGCTTTCTGAAATTACCCTCCAATTCACAATTTCACCCTGTTTTCTTGACATTATTGCCCCTTCTTTGCTTCCATCCCTCTTTCCTACCCCAACACTGTCCCTCAGAAGTTAGCATTAGCTAATTAGCAGGTTAGCTAGCATCACTGTGCTTATTGTGCAGACGCTAAATACAATGCAGCTACAACTCAACCAAATCGACGGTATATACATGTCTATACCTCACTGATGTTCGCTTCGACGGACAGCGTCTCATTAACGAATAAAACTCCAAAACGTGTCGGAAATCGTGTTTTTAGGAAGTGTTGGAGGATAACGTTATAACAACAGGAGAAAGAGAGAAACAGAGACAGAGAGAGACAGAGAGAGAGAGAGAGAGTAATGATGAAAAATAAAGCTGATGCAGCTAGGCTAGGTTCAGTCAGCGCTGTGGTGTTTATTAGTTGTGCTAGGGTTTATACGTCAGCAATAAGCGACATATTCTGACGTAAACTCGTTTTTAAGATAATAATTTAGTCAGTAAATGTTTCGTGTGAGTGAAAGCGGCGTTGTTGAAGCGCATACCTGGAGGCCCGGAGCGCAGTGAAATCCCCGGACTCGAGTTCAAAGCCACGCCGCTTTTCAATAACCGTTTTCCCGAAGCAGCGGCGGACAAAGTGTCGGAGAGGCCCGTCGCACTCCCGCACACACCCCGGGCCTTTTATTCTAATATAATCCCCCTTTTTCTTTTGTTCTAAAATAAACAAGAACCCTATCGGGGTGCCTGTAGGTCCCATAGGCAGTGAGGTCCATGCACCCCCGCCCCCTCTCTCTCTCTCTCTCTCTCTCTCTCGCTCTCTCTCTCTCTCTCTCTCTCTCTCTAGGTGAACCCACCTATATACATCTGCTTAAAATTACACGCATTGCTTTTCTTTTTCTTTTCTTTTTTTTTTTTAATACATACCGAACAAGGCGAAATGTTTCTGACTTTCACACACAACCTTTTATAACGGATACGACATGATAATTTCGTCCTAACAGTTTTCCCCCCTTCTTTTCCTTTCCCTTTTTTGCAAGTAAAAGACCGCCTTGAACACACACACACACACACACACACACACACACACACACTTATATTCCTCCACCTCCCGCCTGCTTTTCATCAGACCCCATTCAAAAAGATTTTCCCCAAATTCCAGAATAAATTGGAAAAAACTAACACAAACTAGAAAGTGAAAATTGTGAACTGAAGACGGGACTTGTTGACAAAATTTTTACAATTTTTGAGTTAGAAACTGTGACACAACTGTGATTGAAGATGTTTGTTTTCAGTTTTCAAGGTGTGTGTGTGTGTGTGTGTGTGTGTGTGTGTGTGTGTGTGTGTGTGTGTGTGTGTGTGTGTGTGTGTGTGT
>JAQQZR010000021.1:309077-326424 GCA_030068235.1 Notoglanidium macrostoma | reverse complement strand
TGATGATGTTTTAGGTCATATTTATGCAGAAATATAGAAATTTCTAAAGGGTTCACAAACTTTCAAGCACAACTGTACCCTCTGGTGTACTTGGATGCATGGGATGGATCATTGTCTTCCATCAGGATCATGGACCTTCTGAATGATGCCGGCTTTTTCTGGTACTGCTTGAGGAAGGTGGCCTCATCAACAAAACCTGGACAGGTTTTCTGCCATTCTGACCTTGCCAGTTACCCTGAAACCTGGTAGATAGGACTAAGGACATTAGAAACAGCAACCCACTGCTGCTGCATGCACACCAGCATGTAGAAAATATCAGGATCGTTGTGCAATAGGAGAGTGAGTGAGGTAGTGAGGTGAGTTAGCACCAGCAGAGGGAGCCATCTTCATGAGTTTCAGTTAAGAGATCAACGCCAGTTCCTCACACAGAACAAGTTCTTCATGAACTAGCAAAGTTGTTCCAATATCTCAGAGTAATCCATCACCACCATGACCTGAATAAATACCTCACTGAATGCAAAGGACTGTTATAGGCCTGTTATAGTCCATAGATACCGTGGTTTGTGTGTATGTTAGGCAATGAGCCATCAGTTACCAAAATCTGCAGGCACTGGCTGAGCATCTCATAAGTGTGTTTGTTATAAATATAGACTTGGCATCAGTTGCATGTCTGTGTTTTTAGACATTGGGTGATATCATCTAGTTATCTGTAGAACTAAGTTGTATTTTTAATATACATTTCTGTAAACTGCTTAGTGACAATGCCCATTGTTAAATCCACTATATAATTAAAAATTACCTAAATTGAAGTATTTGCATTATATTTTATTTGTTCCTAGTTGATGATTAGCCACATAATTACATAATTGTATTAATGTGTGGCTCCTCTGTTCAGTAGTTCCTCATATTCAATACATTTTATTTTAATCAACAAGACTGACTAAGTCTACAGGCATTGTATATTAGACCTCTTCGAGGAATGACTGAGATCAAAACTTATTTCAAGAGTTGCATTTGCCCCCATATAGTATGTCATATATAAGTTAATACAGCGTGCCTTATTTCCAATTCAATTCAATTTTATTTTTATAGCGCTTTTAACAATGGACATTTTTACAAAGCAGCTTTAAATTCCAGTTACACATTTTAAACATATGAATTTATAAATGTATCCTTAATGAGCAAGCCTGCAGCAATGTTTTATTATCATTCTGGGGCGAAATGGAACCCTATAACTAAAGGCAAAAGAAATATATTTGGATTAGAATATATGGGTTACACGTATGTTGAATTATCCACCTCTTCTTGTGGCAGGCACATATCACAAACTAAGAACACAAAAAAATGTGTTGAGTCAAATTGTGCGCAGTAACTCAAATTCCAGCGTTGTTGAGCTTCCAGTTCAGGCCTGATTATTATTTTGTTGTTATTACTGTTTAACTGTTATTCAGTGTTAGAGGCATTGGTTAAAAAAAAAAACTACTCGGGCAATATGTAATTCTTATGACAAGGCAACCAGATGTCCAAATCATACATTATCATAATTTTATATTTCCTGTTAGTTTAATGATTTATCTAAATTCAAATATAATGCTAAATTTATGTATGAACAGCTTTGTCTTATGTTAAATGTTGCATTTATTAGAACCAGTTCTGTTTTCAATTCAATTACTATAATTATTTATGAATATGTATATAACAAAATAATAATAAGATGCAGGTGGATTAGTGTAATAAAATCTTACATGCATTAAGAATGCATTTTACAGAAATATAATAAGGTAATAAAAATTTCAGAACCCTTAATATGTTCAATTGTTGAGAAACGTAGTGAAATTGGTCAATATCTTTCAAAATCGCTGCCATTTTAAAACTAAGTCAAATTCCAATTTGTTCCATATTCAGAAATGACCTGTAAAAGATTCTCTAACAACACTGAGAGTTTCATGCCTTAATAATAAATGTAATTTTTGTGTTGTATGATGTCACAAAACTGCTTGACTATGAGCACGTCACAAAGATATTTTCAGTAACTTTAGTAGTTCCAGTAGTTTAGTAGTTCCAGTTCCAGTAGCTTTAGCATCGGAAGCAAGCTAATGTTAGCCCAACTTCTACATCTCAGTAATATATGTGCTACAGAGTTTTGAATCCTTGCATAGATAATGAGCTTGACTGAGTGAAAGCATGCGCAGGGGAGGGAGCTGCACACAGCATGCACACACTGTGATGGACCCTGTCAGTCACTCTTCCTGACTCGGATTGGTTCTTCTGATTCAGGCATGGTGGATTGTGGAGACAGAGGAGCCTGATTTTTTTCACAGATTATCTGTCTCATGTACTACTGTAAGGGCATAGTGACAACTTTTAGCAAATATAACCAAAAGGTATTTTTATACAGGTTACCTACTGCGGCTCTAATGATAAGCCCTGACTTCAACCCCACTGATGGGCAGGGGTGCACAAACTTTTGGCCACTTCGTTGAAAGTGCATGGTGACTGTAATATGAGTCGCCATTTAATACATTTCAGTATATAGGGTATATTATACTGTATAGTCTTTCAATTTATTTTACAAATACTGTTAAAATATTTATGTTCCTATATTTACATTTACATTTACATTACATTTACAGCATTTGGCAGACGCCCTTATCCAGAGCGACTTACATAAGTGCTTTGAAGTCTCCATCCTTAAATATATTCTGATACTGGCTCATTAGGACATGAGCTTAGATTATATATATATATATATATACTTATATATAATACTTCCTGTCCCCTGACGTACACACGGGTTCTTGTGGTAGAAATTCTGTTTATTCCCAGCCTGCTATGAATTTCTTGTTAGTGATGTTGATACTCTGGAGTGAAGTCTGTTACAGCAGTGAAGAGTGTGTGAACTCCATATCAATGCACACACTAATATATGATGGTCAGGGACTTTTGTCTATGTAGTGCATCTGTGATTGATTAATCATCCATTTGGACAAAAATAATAGAAGGTGTAAATGTGTAGCTGTGTTTCAGATTTAGACCCCATTAGATAAGCAGATACAGATACCAAAAATATATAAACTATTTTTTTTTTTTTTTTAAATACAAAAGCTAAGTTTATATTACAAAAAAAAACCCAAAACCTGCGAGCCTACCTAAAGCAAGAAACTGATCAGAAAGGAAGCGTAATGATGTTGATGTAGTTCATATGCTGATGCTGATGTTAATTATGCATACATTTAACTTTGCACTCAGCAAACATGTCATATATAATATTTAGATTTTATCATTTAAATAAAAAAAAATATTCTTATTGAATTTCAGCAAAGTTTTCATTCATTTTTTCTTTTATCTTCCTTCTTGTACCAAAGATTAATAAATTGATCTACACCTCTGCCTGGTATTGTTCTCTCAGACTCCACTTTTTCACAGCCGTCTTTAAATCCTTCTTCTTTTGCCTCTTTAACTTGTTTATCAAGTTCAGCAGAAAACTCCACCTCTGCCTGTCTCCTGGCTGCTTGCTCTGTCTGTGTCTTCAGGTTCTCCAGCTCTCTGTTGTGTTACTCTTTAATGTAGGCAAGATTTCTCTCTTTCTCCTCATTGTGATTTCTTTCTACATCTTCTTTCTCCTTTCTGAAATCTTCCTGTTGTTCCCGTAGTTTCTCTTCCGTTTCCTTTCTGTGTTCTTCATCTTTTTCCTTTCTTTCTCTCTCATCTTGCTCTCTTTGTACCTTTTGTTGCTCTTCCATTTTTCTTATCTTGTCATTGAAATCACTTTCTATTCTTTTCTTTTCTTGTTCTTCTTTCTTTTTTATTTCCTTTTCTTTTGAATCTCTCTCCTCCTTTTCTTTCTGTCTTTGCCAGTCATATTGCTTCTCCTTCCTAACCTGATCTAAACTCCACTTTTCCTCCATAGCAGCAATCCTTCTCTCCCAGACCTTCTGCTGCACTTTCCTTCTCTCCTCCTCTCTCCTCATCCTCTGCTCCCACTCTTGTTGTTGAGATAACTGAAGATCTTGTAGTTCCTTCTTTTTACTTTCCTCTGCATTCTTTATTTCCTCCTCTAAATCCCTTCTTCTCTTCTCTTCCTCTGCTGACTTCTGTTCATATTCCTTTTGCAATTTTTTTAATTCTCCTTCTTTATTATTATTCATCTCTTCTTTTTCTTTGTTAAACTTCTCTGTCTTCTCTTTCTGTTTCTCCTTCAATTCCTGTTCCCTTCTCTTTCTTTCCTCCTCCTCCTGATCTCTCCTTTTCTGATCTTCCTCTCTTTGTCTCTCCCACTGTTTCCTGTTCTCCGCTCTCTCATTGTTTATCTCTTGCATCCATTCCTTCATCTTTAAGTCATCTTCTTCTTTTCTCTTCCTGAAGTCGTCTCTTACCTGTTCTTCCCTTTCTTTCATTTCTCTTTTTATTTGCTCTTCTTTCTGTTCTGTTTCTTTCTTTCTTCCACTTTTCTTCTCTCTTCTGCCTCTTGTTTTTCTTTTTGTTTCTGCATCTCTCTCCTCATTTCCTCCATTTCAGCTTCATGTTTGATCTTCAGTTCTTCTTTCTCTCTCTTTATCTGCTCCTCTCTCTCTTTTAGTATTCTCTCCTTTTCTTCTTCTAGAGTGTTCTCCACCTCCTGGAACATCTCATTAGTGTAGCAGCTTCCTCCGTTCACCCTCACCATCGAGTCGATTTTATCCAGGAGCTGTAGGACCTGTGTGCTGCTGGACTTGTCATTGTTGTTGAGCACATGATATCTTTTACCACAAGCATACAGAAGTGTGTTTAGCTCTGCCCCAGCGATTTCCATATACTCTTCAAATTGCACTCTTTTAAGTTCATCACCCCCGGTGAAAAGCACGATAGTGTACATGTTGGATTTTTTACCAAAGGTCTTTTCAATGAATTTCACTACCTCTCTCTCCTCTGGTGTGAAGCGTTGTCCAATATTCAGCACCAGCAGGAACACATGAGGACCAGGTGCTGCCATGGAGATGCATTTAACGATCTCTTTCCTGGTTTCATCATTATCAATATTTGTGTTAAACAGTCCCGGAGTGTCGATCACAGTAACCTGTCTCCCACTGATCTCTCCTGTCTCTTTCTGACACACAACAGTAACTGACTGATAAGAGAACATGTCTTTAAATACAGCTTTCCCCAGAATGGTGTTTCCTGATGCACTCTTCCCAACTCCCGTCTTCCCGAGCAGCACAATTCTGAGTGTGTCAGGGCTGCTTGATAAAACTGTACAAACAAACAAAAGTCAGTGTTCTTTTAAAGAGTCATATGAATAAACATGTTAGTGATATTATAAAATTTTTTCATATGTACTGTCCTAATTGTATCTAATTTGATCTGAGAAAAAGTAAAATTACATTTGCAAAGTAAATTATGGTGATGATCATATTGCAAAACAAAATGTTTGTAAATAAACATGCAGTTGTTTCTGATTACTGCAATTAACAACTGAAATTTACCTCTTAATCACAGCAATCAGACTGATAAATACTTTGATGATTATTTTAAATTGATAAACACTTTACCTTGTGTTTGATTTCTGTTGTTCAGGAGTTCCTCCTTTTGTTTTTGCAGACTTTTAATTTCTCTTTTGTACTGCAGCTGGGTTTCAACCTGTGCTTCAGAGAACATGGCCATGGTATACTGACGACTGCTGTTCTTTTTAACAAGGTCTTCTACACATGTAATCAGTTCTGCTGCCTGTGTTTTCTTGCTATAGAATTTATATCGTCCTCCACATTTCTCTATAACAGACTGAAGAGTCTCATCTAACTGTTGCTCCTGGGACTGCTGGATAATGATGTATATGGTATGGTCATTAACTCTGGAGCTGAAGATCCTCTGAATCATCTCTATTTCTGATTTATCTTCATCGTTGAGAGGACCTTCAGGAACAATGATGAAGAAAGCATGAACTCCAGGATCACAGAGAGAGACACAGTCTAGTGTCTGTCGCATCACTTCCTGTTCTGAGAGCTGAGTGTTGTAGAGAGCGGGCATCTCCACCAGCGTGATCGGGTGTCCACACACTTCTCCTGAGCTTGACTTTGCTCCCTGTTCTCTCTGCACCAGTAGGAGATCTGATATGGAGGCCTTCAAAGCTCTATCAGTTCCACACAGCACCAAGTTCAACTCTGGCCATAAAGATTCAAAACAAACAAACACAAAAGCCCAACAGTTAATATATTTTGATGTTTAAACAAAAAAAAAAAAAACATTCACAAGTTGTTCACAGGTTCTCTAACATTGTCACAACATGTCTATATTATACAGTTTTTATACTTTATGTACATTATACTTTACTATTAAACAACTCATCTATACTGTACTCTGTATTGCATGCCTGTGGTTCAATATATTCATGTGTATTTAAAATGGTTTTTTTGGCAAGGCTTAAATAAAGAAACTGTACAAAAGGTAAAATAAAAAGAAAATAACACATTTTAGGAGTTAAAAGCTAAGAACTTTGAGCTATAGTATTATTACATTTGAAGGAAGTGACATGCTAGGTGTTATACTGTAGAACCACCACTGAGCAGACATTATTTAAAACCCTAAGAAGCCCATATTTAGGCTATATATGAAGGCTCTAAATGCATGCTGATTGGAAACAGGGTAGGCAGCAAAAATTCCCAGCCCAACTATGAATCAAAAACCACACAAAAATCTGCCATTAACCAAAATGTTTGGCCACAGCACAGGAAAGGGAAGCTGGCATGATCTGCTCCACGTGGCACATGCGTGGCACCTTGTGGATTCGGCCACGCGCGCTGTGCTTCTGATCATCTCCGTTGCGCTTAGCACGCATTTCCGCATTGCAGAACGAACTTCTAAGGACTACAATTTCCGTGAGCACATGCTCCCATTCCATGTCACGTGGCTGATGCACTTCTAGCACTCACGTCTATAAGGACTCATAGTATCGCTGAGAATTTGCGAAGCATTAGTCTAGCCCTCGTGTACACTACTGCCAAGCTGTGATTTCCAGTGTTTGTATATTTTGGTGTTTGGACTCTGCTCTATGTTTTTGGTTATTGTCTTTGCATTGCCTAGTATACTCTGCCGATCGCCTGACCTAGTTTCTGTTTTGGATTCATCTTTTGCCTGCTGTTTTGTACCTCTGCCTGTGTGTGTTTAAATAAGCACAATGGATTTTACAGTGCTGTCTCCTAACCTGCGCATATGTCCAGCCAAACCCCAACGATGTTCAGAAGCCATATTTTTCTTCTTTCTCTCAGCCTTTGCTTGGTAATTTGCAGATGTGGTTCTTGAAGAGTGTGTTAGTATTTTTTAGAAGATAATTATGAAAAAAATTCTCAAGAGTTTTTCTCAAACCTTTCCCATGATATCTAAATCATCTCCTAACTGGCTTCTGTAGCCCAGTTCAAGCTGATAATAGAGCTATTGTTAGCTACTACTCCCTACACGCAAGTGCTCCCTATTGTACTACATAGGAGATTCATGCAACAGATTGAGATAGAATCAGACAGAGGAGATTCATTCATCACAACATATGTAATGCACTTTGAATCTTGAGTGAGTGCTAGTAGCCATCATAAAACTATTTATATATCCCTAACCTGAGGTTCAGATGGACAGGTTGTGTGTTATAATGTTAATGTAAAATATAAGTGTGTTAAATGTTGTTTGTTAAGATTGCTCATATACATACATACAAACATACAGTTAATGCTTAAATAACACTAAGTACTTAATACTCAAATATATTTTGAATTTGAACATTTTTTTGCAGTTTGGATTAATAAAACAAATTAATCAATAATAATTATATAAAAATATAAGGTGTTATATAATTCTAATGACATGTGAAATGTTATCCATAATTAAGCCTAGCTTATAATCATAGTCACAATCACAGTTAATCTTTTAAGCCATAATTAAACCATTATAAATAATGTCAATATTCTGTGTTTTCCTAAAACTACAAACTTCACTTACAGTCAGTGGTTAAGGCAAGTTGGCCAGAAAGCTGGATCAGCACTTACCACTTACCTAAAACAGCTTCTTTGTGTATGTCCTCTGAATTCTGACATGTGAACATCTTGTCGATCTTCTCAAACAGCTGACCAACCAAATTCCTGCTGTATTTCTGTAACTGTGTAAAACTGTGATGTCTTCCATGACACTCATCCATTAACTTTTTGAAAGCTTTACACTTTACTCCATAAACTGTGTTCAATTTAAGATCTACAGTTGTCACTATGGAGTAGTTTATGGCCTGATCACTGAAAGAGTTCAAGATGAATCCCAGTCGCTTTCTGTCGTCTTCTGTAAAACTGTGACTCTGAACCACAAGTATAAACACACGAGGTCCTGAGAGTGAAATCAGCTGATTGATGCTCTGAGTCAGTTCCTCCTGAGAGAGCAATGGGTTGTAGAGATGAGGTGTGTTAATGATGGTGATGATTCTTCCCTCCACTTGTCCTTTATAACACTGAGGTTTTTCTGAAGGTGGAGGATCTTCAGTATTAAACACATTTACTCCCAGGATGAAGTTTCCCACTCTGCTGCTTTCTGAGAATTTTTTCCCCAGAAGAATTATAATGAATTTAGACACTGTGAAAACAAAATGAGGAAAATATACTTGAGATACTGAATTAATGACTAACTGCTGTGGAAAGCTTTAGTTTAGAGATTATCAAAACATTAAGGGGTGAAACATTGGCAGTGAAACAGATCATGAGACATGACACAGACATTGTAATGTGTCAAATGTAATATGTACATTTGTATGGACTCCATTTCATACAATGAACCTAGGCCTACAAATGTGGTCACTCTGGACTACAACATATTCACATTCACGGTCACCTGAATACTGATGGCACACACCTGGGCTGCATCTGAGTTGTCCATCCTATGTCCTTTCCTAACCACTTTTGCATGACCTCAGTGGAAAATGCCATGAGGTCAAGGAAAGATGCGAAGGGGAATTCATAAGGACATAAGAAAGACAACTGCAGTGGTAAGAGAATCTGACTGCACTTACACAAGGCCACACAATTATCCGAGAGCGGATGTTATTAATGTGGCTCTGCTGTGCAAAACTGTAGTGTTCTGAAGATGAACTACAAATTGAACAAAAGGCTCAAATTGAAATAAAAAATGAATAAAGGCTGCCAGTCACAAAACCAAGAATGGATACTCACGCTCACCTTCCTGTCCGCTCATATTTATATTTACATTTTTTTATATGTTTTATTATTATTTATTTCATATTTGTTTGCACGAATAGTGCGCTGATGGTGCATCACTTTAAATGTTGCTGCCACAATGAATTGTGGGATGGTGATAGGAAAAGAAGTGTTAAAGCTCCTTTCCTAGCATTTAGAGAATTCATGAATATGAACACTCTCACATCAGCACTTCACAAAATATTCCTTCAGCTCTGACTTTTCATGACATACCAAGCTTTTGATTAACATTAGTTATTTCTGGTTTTGACTCGTGTGTGTTTTCTCGTGGCTTAGTTTTTGGATACACTGCTCATCGCCTGACCCAGTGCCTGTTTTGTATTTGATATTTGTCTTGAGATTCGGATTTGTTTGTTAATGCCAGTCATTTCTAATAAAAGCATTAACTGCAGTTATCATCATCTCTGCCACCTGACACAAGGTTCTTAATTAAACTAGCTTCAGGGTTTGATTTATTCAGATATTTTTTATTTGTTTTATTTATTTATTAGATTTTATAGATCTTCTTTTATATATTTACTTCTGTTTAGTTTCATGTAGACAATCATTTCACTCATGTGGACAGGAAATGACCAGTACACCACCAAGGCATTTTTTAAAATGATACTAAGAACATCCCAACTTTAGAGACGTAGGTTATAATGTTTTAACATGAGCCCAGTTATTCTTTTATTTCATTGTACTTTTATGTCAGATATATTTGTAGTAAATGTGTGACTTTATTATTATTATAAACGTCTGTCTTCCTTACATGTGGAAAAGAGTACTAAAGTCCACTAAAATTGGTAGTTGTGTGACTAATACTTATATGACTTTTTTTCTTTAAACATCTGACAATGGGTGAACCACAAATTCAATCAATTTATTGTTTATTATAAAGAAAATACACACACACAAAAAATTCACAAAATCCATGTGACAAAATGTTTATGGTAATATTGTTATTTAAAATTGTACTATATGTATATAATTGTCATTATGTTGAGGAAGAAAGTAAGTTATGTATGTTACAGTTATGTATGTGTGTTTTTTTTTGTTTTGTTTATATTATATTTTATATATATATATATATAAACAAAACAAAAAAACCACACATACATACCCTTACCACATACTTACCATACCCTATCCTTATTCCTTTTCAAATTTATCATTTTACTTCAGAATTGATAACTTTTTATCAATTTATTTTTTTTTATTGATCATTCATTATATTACCAAAATGTATAAAGAGGTGCTGAAACCAAGCAAGAACAATAAAACTAGTCTTTTGAACTGGACAGAAATGATTTGTCTGGAAAGAATTAAGAACGGCCCCATTTTACCTGCCAATCAGGACCACAAACCCAAAATCTTTATTTATTTTTACTTTCATTGTTCTTCTTAGCCTCTGACAAAAAAATTAATTTTAGACTAAACAGATGTAAAGATATCCTGGAATACAGGCCTAATTAGACCAGGAAATGTTTAGGGTTATATCTGCTTTCACTTGGCTATACGTGTTGTGTTTTTAATTTTATAAATACATTTTAACAGTTCACATAATTTAACGTTATAGCGGTTCATTACTAAACCAGGACCGAATCGTTATATTATTTTAACATTAATCCGATCCTTACCTTCTCCCAACGCCATTTTGTGTTTGTGGTGTTAGTAATCTAAAGTGAAAGAAAAAGATTGGAAATACACACGAATGTTGCCACCTCATGGTGGATTTTAAAATTACACCGAGAAAAAAAAAAAACAAGAAACAGAACAGGTTCAAAAGCTTTAAAATAGGCTTTATGATCATAAAATATGGTATACAATAAACGCTGTTTTTTTTTTATCTTTGTTTGATGACTTTCTTTCTTGTATGAATGTTTCATTTCATTCATTTAAAAAAAAACAAAAATATAGTTTTATTTAATATATAAAATTTCTTAATAATTAAAACATTGTAATTCGAATTAATTTTCTTCTTTTAATTTAAAACAAACAAGTATTTATTTATGGCATTGTTCTTGTACAGTGGGCATCATTATCTGCCACAGATGCAGGTTCAAGCTTGAGCTTAGTTTACTTACTGTCTGTGTTGAGTTTCACATGTTTCCACCCACCTCCTAAGACGAGCAATTAAGTACATTTGCTATGCTAAACTACAATCCTGATTCCAAAAAGTTGGAAATAAATAGGCTACCTCAATCATAGCGATCTGTTTACTGCACTCCCAAGAAGCCAAACTGGTGGAAGCAGAAAAGCAGGTTAGCTTGATCTCACCGACATCACTCTGCAGCAATAACATCCACATTTTGGGAGTGCTGCACCACCTGCTAAAAAAGCTATGACAAACTTCCTTTGTAAAGTCACTGCCACAGTCAACTCTTGGACATAAATACAACCTACTGGACTGTGCCACATCACCCCAAACCACTTAAGATGAATCAGCAGTTCCTCTTGTTTGGTTGGGTGGAAGATGGATGTGAACCCTAGAGAGCACATAAACTGGGATCTCCTGCTGCCCCATGTGCTGTTTGGTAAATACCCCAAAAGCCAAATACCCCAAAATGTGGTCAATAGGCCTCAGGAGACTTGAGAACTCCACCCCTCACCATACTGCAATTGCAGAGAAGTACAATAAGGCAAAGTCAGACCCAGTGTGCAGTGGGAATAGCATGCACCAGAAGGTGACAATATCATGAGTTTCAGCCAATAGACCATGTGCTGTTCAAGTTCTTCATGATATGGCAGAGCTCATACACCATCATGGCAAATTTCCCACTTGTGGGACTAATAAAGGTATATCTTATCACAAAAACAGTACAGTAGTAATGGCATTGAGTTAAGGCATCAGGCTACTGGTTAGAAGGTCATGGGTTCAAAACCCTGCAATGCCAAGGTGCCACCACTGAGTCCTTATACAAGACCCTTAAAAATAAAACAAGCAAATATAATAGACTGATTGTGTCCATATCTGTCCTAGCTGTGTTTCTATCTATGCAAAGGACCCCAGTGTCCTCAAACAGCTGCATTTTAATTCATGGTTATCTCACATAGCCTTGTGTGTTTTCATATAAAATGATGGCCCGAGTGTGTGATCGATGTGCTCGGTAACCGATTACAATCCCTAAGTGTATGTTCCACCACAGGCAGAACTCTAAACGTTACAATCTGTTTCTCACACACCTAATATCACTAAAACACGGGGGTATTCTAGGGCTATTCGGCGTGATTAAGCACATTAAAATGGAGTGTGGATTTTAATCACTAAATACGTGTCTGGTGTGATTTGCTGTGTATAATAAGAGTGCGAATTCTCCGTCTGTCCTGAACCAGAGGGCTGAACGCTGCCTGCGCCGCTGAACGCTGCCCTGCGCCGCTGCTGAGCTATCCAACATGGCGGCCCTCAGCTCTCCGCTTCGGGTATGTCGGGGCATTTTAAAAGAGCTCAGGTATTTAAAAGGCCCGGAGTATAAAGGCACCATGATGTACAGTTATGTGATGGAACAATTCCGGAAAAATCAGGTACGATATGAAGCATTTTAAAGCTGAGTTAATGGTGTTTGTGTAGCTGCTGACCTTCATGAGGAGAAACTCGCTAAACCCCCTGTCAGCTCGGTGAGCGCTAAACTGTTCACCAAATAAACTAATTTACAGGTTTAACTTCAGTCTCGAAATGTCTGCCTGAGTCCGAGTTAACCAGCCACGATGCTATAGCTAATGCTAAAAACGCGCTCGGTTTGCTTAACATTCTGCAGCGCGTGCTGGACAGTAATTTTTTTTTAATTAATTTGCCATGGCAACGGCTCTCTCACTGCCTCGCGCCTGTAATGCTGAGGTAAAATCAATGCTAATATGCTAACAAACTAAAAACCGCTCAATGTGGTATTAAATAAAGTATAACAATTGTACAGCACTGTAGACTTTTCCACAGGCTTGGTATGAGAAATAGGCTTTATCCCAGAACACGTACTAACACACTAAATAGTATGTAATTATATTAAAATAACACGCCACCATAGTTAGAGGTTATGATAAATCCCTGCTGAAGAAAATCATTTCAAACCATTAATTAGAGATATATCGGAGGTTTTAATGCGTTTCTGGTGGTTTAATCAAATGGTGTTCATGTTTCCTTGTCATTTTGTTCTTATGGCAATAATCTGCCCCTTGAAGGGCAACGGTGGCATTTAACAGCACCAGGAAATACTTAATGGAAACTTTCAAGGATAAAAGAGAATCCCAGTGGAAACCATTAAACCTGTTCCCATTCAGGTCCTTTACGTAATGGGACCCTCAGGGTTCTTGGTGAAAGCTTATAAAAGGTGTTCTGCAGTGTTCCTTAGGGAGCCATTGCGGCTTACAATGTAAAGTGAGACATTATATATTTTAATATGTGTATATATTTTATATACTTGTGTATGCACGTTTAGGTGACCAGTGAGCGTCACTGCCGTGCCCAGAGGGAAGCAATCCACACGTCCCACACGTACCTGTGTCTGTTAGAATCAACACGTCGTCATCTGGAGCTGCATAATCAGTACCACGGGAAAGGAGAGCGCCCCCCAGAGGAAGTGGCCCACCTTGTAGGATTGCGCTTACCCACACAGCCTGGCGGTAAAGGCTGGGAGGAGTGAGAGACTGAATACAGGAGGGAGAGCAGGTGGAAGTCCGGCTGTCAGAGACTTCCTCCAAATGTACTGTGTGTTTGTTCTCACTGTGCTGATTTGTTAACATTTTGTCTTCAAATAAAGTTTATTTTGATTTTTTAGTAGTAGTATTAATTAAAAATGACTCTAAGCAAGTGTTAATTTTCACACATCCCCTAGTATTGAAAAGTTTACGCAATTCACACACACATGCATGTGTACGCATTATTGATAATTGAGCACCAAGGGTTCTCTCCAAGTTCGCAAAAACAGCAGAAAATGTATTTATTGCTAATATATTATGCACACAAAACATCTTTCCGTTTAACATTAGCAAATAAACTGTTTCATAACTGACAATAGTGAGGTAATGGATTCTCTTTCCTTTTATAGTTTTTTTATTCACACAGGTTTATGTACTAATAAATAACCTAGCAACATTAACATGGGTGTTGATCAGCTATTTGTAATGAAAAATAAACCTGTTTTATTAATATATTACAAATTGAATTAAACATACAAAGTTTGCTGTTTAAATGTTTTACTTAATGCTGAGCAGAAAGCAGAGGCAAGCAGCACGCATATCAAAAATAAAGTGCTGTCGATCACGTTTCGTTCTATTTAAACAATTTGACCAGGGACTAGTGCGGTGTAATGTGTAGAAATGTTGAGTTTGATCCGCTGTCTGAACGGTCATGCAGCTTTATCAGTGTGTGCAGCCATGTTCAATGTCATTTCTGTTCCAGTGAACTGTTTAACACACGCACATACTTACCATTACAGTCAGAACACTATGCAGAAGATAAGATATTTATTTAGAGTTTTTCTGCAATATAATTTTAATCCAGCAGCTGCAAATCAGAGAAAGGAATAATAAAGGAAACAGTTTGTGTGTGTGTGAGTCAGTGCATCATACTGTAGTAAGTGATTTCACTCATCACAGTTCACTAATATTAAATATTATGAGATTGCGTTCTTTAAGGAAACACACACTGATTTAAGGATTTACTATGAATATTAAAGTCAACAACTGTGTATTTGTGCGATAGGTTAACTACGCACCTCATACACACACACACAAACCACACTGCCCAAGCAAACATGGACATTAAAACAGTTGTGAATAAATCTGCGTTAATGCAGTAGCCATGGAAACCAAAGTCACTAAGCAGCAAAACTAACAAAAGCTGAAAAGAATCATTTGACAATTTTTTTTAATGTTTGTTAACAAACTCTAATAAACACTTCTGATTAAAAATAGTGAGAAGGTGCAGAAAAGCGGAGTTAGAAAAAACATTGCTGGTTATAAACATGATTACAACACACACACACACACACACACACACACACACATCTTCCATCACTCACACACATTTGGAGGAAAAGGAGAGATACAATACATATATGTATAATAAGTTTTGCTCAGGTTCTAATATCCAGTACAAGCCTATCTGAGAAAAATCTGTGATGTCATAACCATAAGGTCACATGACTGCACAAGAAGGGGTGGTGCTTTAGTTGTTCTTCTTATCTGGCTGGTTCTGAGGAGGATAGTATGGAGGAGGCTGATCCTGAGAGAGAGGGGAAAGTTAATGATGCATGTACCTAAAGTCGTCCAACACTTATCGGTGATTAAATATTTAGACGTAATACTGTGGTATTTTACTACTAAATATATACATGTGTATGTGTGAGTGCATACCATTGGCATGTAGACATTGTGCGGGTTGGTGGGATTGTAGTAAGCATTGCCAGCTGCCTCAGCTGCTTTAGCATTACCAGGAACAACTGGAGGGGAGCGAGTTAGTGTGTAAGAAACATTTTAAGAACAAAAAGAATATCAGTAAGTGTGTGCGCGCATGGGTGTAGATGTATGAGTGTGGTACCTGGTGCAGGGTTCCAGTTCTGAGGAGGTCCAGGATATGGAGGAGGTGGAGCCATATAGGGTGGCGCTGTAGGATACATGCCTACACACACACACACACACAAAGACACAATCATGCACATATACAGTTTTTTTCTTATCTTATTTTTCTTACAGTAATCTTATCAAACATAGCTTCCCTACACTCAGGAACGTCAAACAAGGAAGGTCATATATTTATAAATATAGTATTAATTTTAAAAATACTGCTGAGATTTTATATATATATATATATATATATATATATATATACATACATATATACTGGGTGTAAGAATTCCCTTGAGAAGTAAGCTAGGCTATCAGCCCGAACAGTGCCAGCCATTTCATCTCTTTACTTGTCAGGGCAAAAATAAACAGAGATTTCACCGTAATTTTCATCATCGTTTTTTCCCCATTTACGCTGTCATTACAATTTAGTCATGAAACAAAAGCTCATGAATGAATATTTCTCAAAAACCTTTTCACAGTGACTGAGTCTTACATGTAGTCTCACAGCAGTCACTATGGAGTCCCACATTGATCACTACTGACTCTCACAGAGTTCACAACCTACTCTCATATGCATTACATGGACCAAAGTTTGTGGACACTTGCTCATCAGACCCATAAGTGAACATGTGAACCTCCACTCTTCTGAGAAGGCTTTTCTCTAGATTGTAGAATGTGGCTGTGGGATTTCGCATTTAGCCACAAGAACATTTGTGAGTTCAGGCACTGATTTCAGGTGAGAAAGCCTGAGGTACAGTCGTTGTTCTGATTGCTTCCTAAGGTGTTCAGCAGGGTTGAGTTCAGGGCTCTCAAGTTATTCCAATCGATCATTAGCGAGCCACATCTACATGGACCTTGCCTTGTGCACAGGGGATGCTGGAAGATGTTAGGACTCGGCCCCATAGTTGCAGTGAAGGGAAACTGTAATTCTACAGCATACAAACATTCTACTCAACTGTCTGCTCCCAACACTGTGGCAACAGATTGGCAAAGAAGCACATATGGGTGTGACGGTCAGGCGTCCACAAACGTACGTCTAGTATATACATATAGTGAAGTTCACTATGGAGTCTCACATTGGTTACTATAGAGACTCATTCTGATCACCATGGAGCAGTACCTGGAGCAGCAGAGGGGTAAGGGTAAGGGTTGTAGTAGGGTTGAGGCATCGCTGGACTCGCATAACCATTCATGTAGCCTGCAGGGGCAAAAGCATGCGCTCCACTCTGTGGGGGGGCACGGGACGCTGAAACACACACAGTACGCTGGGTTTATTAAGAACACACACACACACACACACACTTACACGTTAAATCCAAGCCTGAATATACACATACACACACACATACACACACACCGTTGGAGGCCAGTTTAAAGAGGTGCTGTCCGAGCTCGATGGCGCCACCACTGGGGAAGGACAACTTAAAATTAGCTTGACCTTCCCAACCACCTGAGAGAGAGAAATCAGTGTCCATTATACTGTATATTAAAAAATACTATAGAACTGTAATGTCTCTCACACACACACACACACACACACACACACACACACACACACACACACACACACACACACACACACACAC
>JAQQZR010000021.1:280315-290379 GCA_030068235.1 Notoglanidium macrostoma | reverse complement strand
GGTGGAGCGTCTGAGAGGGGCGGGAGGGTGGAGCGTCTGAGAGGGGCGGGAGGGTGGAGCGTCTGAGAGGGGTGGGAGGTAGGAGCATCTCTTCAGCAACCTCAACTTTCAAGTTTTATTGTCATATACAGATAACAATGTAGCATCATTACCCGTAATTAAATTCTTAGACTCGTGTTCCCCCCAACTTTACATAAACATATAGAAAAGTATACAGATAAAATTATTTAAAAAAAATTTTTTTAAGTAGGAACAATAATAAGATGACATTATTAAAAATTGTTTAGTATTTGCAAGTATTAAAAGATAGTTTAATATTTACAAGTATTAATAGTGCAAAATAATACAGTGAGATATTTAGAATGTGAGAACCTGTATAGTTTTGGTGATCTTGAGTGGAGCTGCAGATCCCTGACTGGGCAACGATGATACACTTCTCTTCAAACTCAGCCTATCACGTGCATCCACCACTTTTGTGATCCCACCTCTGGGCTGTATGGCCACGCCCACTCTGGTAGCGAGTCCCTGGTTGGTGGGGAAGGCCCTGATGCCGGTGCTGCTGAGATTGTTGTTGTTGTTCTGGATGTGGATGTGTGGGATTGGGGTCTGAGAGGTGGTTACCAAAGGAGTTACGGAATCTTGGACCTGCTGATGTTTACGAGAGTTTATGGTCTGTCTGGCATCCTGCACCGCGCTCACAGCACCCCCTCTGGCCTGAATACGGAAACGCGCGTCTTTCTGACCCAGCTTCTCTCTTGCATCCTTCACTTGGAACACTGGAGAAAAAAGGGGACAAAGTTTGGTGAACATGTATGAATGTATGAATCAGTCCACATCAAAGACTGAGACTCATGTTCATGCTCCATCACCTCCACTTCCTCCAAGCCTCTGTCTGACATCAGTGGTGCCGATCTTCTGTCGGGCATCAAACGTACGACCCATAAGCCCCGCCCCTCTGCCTACGGAGCCTGCTCCTCTTCCTGTTAGCCCTGCTCCTCTGCCAAAGGTCGACCTTAAAAAACAAAAAACAGTTCATAAACATGCTAATTCGTAAAAAAAAAAAAAATTATAATAATAATAAATTCATTATTATCCTGACTTTCAGAACTGATTACATTATTCTAATTCAATTAGAACTGTTTATGCTAACATTATGTGGTATTTCAATACAGAATGTACATAATTCAGGTCTGAATGCAGTGTTACAGCATAAACGTCCCCAAGAAACACACTTGTGACTGTCTGTCAAATATGTCTTATAATGTCTCTTAAAAACAGCTGCTCAAACACTGCTTACAGCTCACTCTGCATTTCCTGCTGACATTTAAAAGTGCGTAACAGATGCACATTCAGAAAGGAGTGTGTATTACAGCAAAGCACACTTAATTATTACTGTCAAGTAAGGCATTTTTAAACACTTATTTATATATGGAGCACAACATTAACAAATCTAAATATTGCGATTTATGGTGTGTATCATTAAAATGGCCAAATGTGATGGTGATATTTCTACCACACACACACACACACACACACACACACACACATACTGAACGATGAATACAGTTTGGAGAGATCTGGGACTCAACACAGGCTGAACTGGTTACTGAACAAACACCAGGACACTGGGTGTATCACACAGCTACAGCTATTCTGTATTCCAGACACGTCCAACCACTTATATTTCACACAGCTTAATAGCAGAAGCTTGGAGAGAGTCGACTCAGAAACAGAAGCCTGGAGAGAGTCGACTCAGAAACAGAAGCCTGGAGAGAGTCGACTCAGTAACAGAAGCCTGGAGACAGTCGACTCAGTAACAGAAGCCTGGAGACAGTCGACTCAGTAACAGAAGCTTGAAGAGAGTCGATTCAGTAACAGAAGCTTGAAGAGAGTCGACTCAGTAACAGAAGCTTGGAGAGAGTCGACTTAATAGCAGTAGAACAGCGGTGTTGCTAAATAACTCAATGTTAAAGAATTGTGTCTCCAAACTGTAACATACGAAACAAAAAATACACAGAAATTAACTGTGTGTGAAATAACGTGGCTCTCTCACTCCGTTTCTTCGCTAGTCAGCTAGGAACCGCATAGCACAGCTCTGCCTTCAAAAAATACTCAATTTTGTTAAAAAATGTTTACTAAATTACATTGATTAAATGTACCTTTGTTTTTAAGCATCCAAAATGGAGCAAATGCAATAATTCTGAATGAAAGTTACATTTGTGCAAAACAGCCAAGCTAATATTCTCGAGCTAGCCGTAAACAGCTACGTTATTTTTCTACCCGTTTTTCGATATGTTTTAGAACCTGCGCTGGGATTGGCTAGCACACTCCAGCATCCTACGAAAGGATTGGTTGAACCGGAACAACAGCCAATCCTGGAGTAGAAATTTGCAGTTGACGAAATACGGTTGGAATAACAAATGAACCTACAACATGTGCATGCGCAGTGCCCTGGACTCTAACCAATCATAGCTCAGCATACTGCACGAGACTGCATTTTAGCCAATAGGCATACAGAATGATGGCCCGTTTGCTAAGTAATAAGCAGCTACAAAGACGGGAGCTTTTTCAGTGTAGCCTGTTTTAGACGACATATAATGTTTACAATTTTATCAAGAAATAAACATTAACAACGTTTAAAGGTGAAGTTTATCACCTGACTGACACAATGTGAAATACCTCTTAAGGCCTCCTTTGGTGTTAAAATTGCGTCGGCGAATTAATTCGTCCAAAGAAACGTCGGCCATCTTCGTCACGGGCGACTTCGGGTACGGAAGTGCGCATGCGCGGAATGAAGACGCTCGTGCAAAGGAGAAAATCGCGCATGCGCGTAAGGGCTGTGGGCCCGTGGAGAAAATACCAAAAGTTTAAAAAAGTTTAAATAATTATTTTTACGAATGAAAACAAATGGATCCGTGTAACTGTTACATTTTCTCATTAAACTCAGAAAAGTGATAATAAAGTGAAATAAAGTTTTAAAGTACAAAGTATTGTTTCTAATGTGCTATCTTCAAGGATATTACTGTTGTGCCTTTAGAGGACGAAAAGAGTATAGTGTACCACCTTACTGTATTATAATAATAATAATAATAATAATAATAATAATAATAATAATAATAAGCAGAAGACTTATTTGCAAAACCCTTATGAATATGAGAGAGAAAGCTAAACTAATGTATCTTTTAAAGATTTTTCAAAAGGATGTGATTTTTATATAAAAATCTATTTACAAAACATAGGCATGAGACACTTTACTAGACCACATGAACAGAACTTATGGTGAGAAGGTATCAAAGTAACTTGACTCCGTGAAAGACATTGCTGTGAATGAAAAAAAATCACACCTTGTGAAAAAGCTGGAAGTCTTTGTTCCAATAACTAACGTACCAAAGCACACGTCACAATCACCTCAGATTCAGAGTCAGACTGAACCCTGAGCATCTCACCTTAGACCTCTGGAGGGAAAAATCCACCCTGAAGAAGAAGAGCTGAGAGAATCTTGCATCTGACTGTTAATTAGAGGGAAGCAAAATTTTGACTTCACCAGTTCCCATCCCCATGCTAAGGTTTCTGGTGTAAGTGTGAAGGTGAGGCCAGACATGAGAACCTTTTCTTTGTGGATGTGATGATTGGGACTTGTTGAAAAGATTTATCAGGAACTCAAGGTTTTTCGATTCAGATCACATCCACTGTTCAAACAGACACTGAAATTCCTTGAATGAATGTTTCTGTGAAGTAAAGAAGTAATCAATAATGCTTTATAACTGTGTTGTGGTACCAAAACAGTATAACAGGGCAGATGAGGGAGAGAAAATGGGTGAAGGGAGGTGGGTATAATTTAATATAACTATAGAATAAAAACATTTTGATGCGGAGTGGAAAAGCTGACCAATGTATTGAATTATCAGGGGGACAAAATTACTAACAACTGTGCACCAGATCTCAGTGACTCAGTGAGTTTGGGCTGCTGTATGGAAGGTCATCAGCTGAAATATCCCAGCATTCCAATTTTCACTACTAGAGAAGAATGTCAGCCAAAAGAAAGAGCAAAATGTAAAAAAAGGCATTTAAAATCTCACGGTCGACAAACGTTTGAGTTTCTAATGCTTTTGGGACCCAACAAAGACAGTGTCGGGGTCCTGGAGATCTGCAGGCTTTTTCTTGAGGTATATTTGTTGCCGCTCCAGCCTCCAGTCCTGTAGGTGGCGCTTTCCAAGCTTTCTAAGTGCCAAGAAGGAAAACCGTGGCCAATCAGAACGCGGTAATGCGACGACGTCACGTTCAATCCCATCATGCACCGCCGCCTGAACGTTAACAATAAAACAGATATATCATTAATAGGTTTGTATTTGAGATTTCTGAGCAGGGTTTGGCTGCAGTTAAGCGCGTGCGTGATGTATTATACACTTTGTGATGGATTAGAGAGTGTAAATGCGTGTAAGTTATGATGAGTGAGTGTGTGCGCGCGCGCCATGTGAGAGCTCACCCTGACCGTGCTGCGTGGTGTTCAGAGGCACACACGTCACTAACCCGGAAGCTGGTTATGCCTTAAACTGATGAGTAAGGAAAATAACGATGCGGGGTGACGCCCGCGTCCTCGTGCGAGTTCACGAGAAGAATTTTTGAACGGGCACAGGTCTGTCTGCTGAGGTGACTCGTCTACTTCACGAGATGCCTCGCGGAGCCGGGATCTGCCCCGATACCCCCCCCCATAACCCCGGGTTAAAAAAAGCATTTTGTATGTGGTTCAGATGTGGTCATGTTCTTGTTCTTAATTAATGAGTGTTCATTTAGTAATAATCTAATAAAGGGTGTTATCTATTATATTAGTGTTAGTTATTGCTAATAAAATGGTTGGAAAAGTGAATTTTGTTTGTAGAGTACGTCTTACACATGCGACTGCATCAAGATAAACAAGCAGACAGACAGACAGAGAGACAGACAGACAGAGATACACCGCTCCCCAGTGGTTCAAGATCTACATTATATGCAGTATTTTGGAGGTTAGTGTTTGTTTGGTTAAAGGAAGTGGTGTATTATTAAATCTGACAGTTTATTTAGCTTGTTCCTCTGCGGAACCTGCCAGACTGCTCCAGTTAGAACCCATTCAGAAAGCAGCAAACTCTTAAGAAACACTTTTATTTATTTATTTATTTATTTATTTTACAAGACTGTTCTGTAGATTCTTTATTGGTGATCAAAGGTGATGAGGTCAGTAATAACGTGCCCATACTGCAGGTTAGGAGGCTGGGATGATGTTATAAAGGCCAACATGCTGTATGCTCATGTACAGTGACATCCCTATAAAATGGGTTTAGTGCCATCTACTGGCCAAATATAGAAATCACAGTACAAACTTTCTATAAATATTCAGCACAGGGCGGCGCTGTTAGACTCTGGACTGTGATTTGTCAGAAGGTGTTGATTAATTTTCTATAACAGCAGCTCTGACACTAGTGCTCTGACAGCTCATTCACAGGGAGCTATTAAATTATACAGGATGCTTATTTAATTCATTTAATATTTAAATTTTAATTTATTTAATATTTCTATGGAAGGAGCCTCCAGTATCAGCACTTTCAGACATCTTCAGGACAGAGGAGCTTGTGGTTTCTCAGTAGCATGATAAGCTGCTTTTTTTTCCCTTTATTTGTTTGTTTTATTAACTTCAAGAGAATAAAGAGGCCGACAAGGGAACAACTGTTTATAGCAGCTATAACATAAGTGAGAACAGGAACTAACTTGTTTCACTGACAATCCACAAATAATAAATATAACTATAAACTGATATAAATATCATGTCTCATTCTTTAGATTCAGAAATGTCATGGTTGTCAAATTGCTGTGGTATGGGAGGAACAACATTCAGGAGAATTCAGAATCTGGGCCACACCCTCGACCCCTTCATCTGTGGGTGTTAGGGGCGGGGTCATGGCCAGTGGGCGGGTCTTTACCGTCTCCGTGGTGCCGTGACTCCGCAGTGGGCTGAAATGAGCTCTAGCTCATCCTCATGCCTTAAACTGATGAGTAAGGAAAATAACGATGTGGGGTGACGCCCGCGTCCTCGTGCTTACTCGCGAGAGGAATTTTTGAATGGGTACAGGTCTGTCTGCTGAGGTGATTTGCTTACTTTGCAAAATGTCTTGCAGAACAAAGATCTGCCCTGATTACCCAAAGTCTCAGTGAAAGCAGAGTGTGATTATTTATTTGATAGCATGGGGCTTCAGACTGAATAAGCTCAGCAGTCTGATTTGATTTCTGTGTTAGCTTAGAAGTGTATTTCTGTGTTATTATTAATTGGTCTACTATTTAACTCATAAAATTTGGTGAGATTAATCCAATTAATTGAGCCTTTTGGATTAAAATGATGTGTAGTTACAGGTAGCCTGTATTTGTCTAATAGAACATGTTTCAGATTATTCTATTAATATTAGCCTTATAAAACCTCTAACAGATTGGCATTAAAATGTTAGCCTAGTAAATTTACAGTACCCCTAGATGTAGCAACACTTCATTTCCCTGAGTGCATTTCGGTGTTGTAACCCCGCCTCTCAGGGCTTCACTGTATCTCTGAGCCCACACAGTGGCCATACGGACGGGCGCGTGAGATAGTGCAGCGCGCGCCGGACCGTTATTGTCCCTATTATTGTCATTGGCGATGGCCACAGCTCTGTCGCGCGCGCTCAAACTGCCAGGTAAGAGATTGCAGGATGCTAGTTAACATGCTAACAACACGGTATTGTACAGTGTGTATGAACAGCACTAGTGTGTGTGTGTGTGTGTGTGTGTGTGTGTGTGTGTGTGTGTGAGAGAGAGAGAGAGATAAAGAGAGAGAAAGAGAGAGAGAGAGATAAAGAGAGAGAAAGAGAGAGAGAGAGAGAGAGGCTGCGTCCCAAACCGGTATATCACTCGCCTATTCATACGCACTCTCCAGCTTTATACATTAATAAGATTATGCAGTGTTGGAAATGAAGTCGCGCGCGCGATGGTACCGGTGTTGATGTGGATTTAGGTGACGCACTATTTTAACAGCGCGAGACAGAAATTCATTCCTCCATCCGGGCTTCAGACCATCTCCATTCATTTATCCCGGGATAAACCGATCTCCTCCCGGGATAAAAACGGCTCAGATATTTTGGGTTATTATTTGAGCATGAATTAGCAACACTGTGTGTGTGTGTGTGTGTGTGTGTGTGTGTGTGTGTGTGTGTGTGTGTGTGTGTGTGAGGCGGTATATTGGAAATATCCTGAGACTTAAATACATAGTCACGATACTGTTGTCCATTTCTGATGATGATGAAGATGATGATGATGATGATGAAGATGACCGCACACTCACATGACTCGTTATTATTCCCAGTGAAACACATTTGATATGTTGCTCACAGCATTAATGAAACGTGTGTATTTGGAGAAGGCAGTGCGTCACATCCCGACACTGTTATGGTACGTGGTGTTTAGTTTTTGATAGTGAAATATTAGAACTTAATATTAGAATCCTTTTTTAATCCACCATTAGCAAGAAACAATATTTAAGAGATGTTTAAGGAAAAATGACACAGTGAGAACAAAGCGTGACAGCATGAGGCAGTTCAGCGAACTCAGTGGTAGCGACACGTGACAAGAACTTTTAATGATTTCTAAACTTGACATTTTACAAAAAAATGCATGTAACAAGAATATTTATATAATTTAGAAAGAGCAACAGAATGGTGTAATTTACCCTCATACCCCGGTTCTAACTGCCTAACTTCATGAAGAGAAGTAAAGCGTGGAAAGCAGAAGCAGAGGTGGCTGGTGCCTGTGGTGAGTGTGCGTAGCTAGTACACTTAGCTCACTATGCTAATATCATCTGAGAACTGAGCTAGAACGAAGCAAAATGCATACAACACAACTGACTTTCTCACTGATTATTCTTTAGTGTTAGAAGCTGTATATAGCTAGAACTGTTTCTCATTGAAACTAATAAAACGGTTGGACAGGCCACGCCCACAAGAGCCAAACTACCAGCTAGTGTGAAGGCGCGGCGATGGTGAGGGTGTAGGATGGTTACTTGCTAGAATAACATGTAATAAGAATATTTCTGTGGAACAGCAGGTGTTTCAGGTTTGAGACGCAGCCTGTCAGGCCTGTGAATCTGCTCAGTGGTTTGTTTGACCATCACGCCGATGCAGTGTGTACACAACAGCTCCAAGTGTGTGAAGATGGTTCGGGGTTTAGAAGAACGCTGAGGCATCACTAACGAAAAGATTTAAACGATGGCGGCGCTGCAAAAACTCATTTAGTGCGCTGAAACTGGCTCGGTGAAGTCGTCACTGCAGTTACAGGGCAAGTGGGAGACGTTTGTCACGAACTACGCTGAAAAAATATGAAATGAGTGAAATTCACTCAAGAAAAGTCTAGTAACAATTTCAACGCAAAAAATAGCCAATTCAACTAAGCATATTTTTAAAAAAGGTTTACACAGCGCCACGGCTTATTCTCCTACAGTCAACAAATCAGCTTTATGTCTTTTTCTAGTTTTGTGAGCATACAGTAGTAAATTTCATCCAATAAAGTAAATAAAATACAGACTTTGGGTTTGGCATATTTACAGGGATTAATGTAGAACCTAAAACATTTCAGTAATTCTAATAATTTGCTTTTCTGTGCAAAAATCACAGGTTCATTTTTGTCGTGTTTACTAAAACACCATTGTTTTGGGTGAAAGTTGTGTTAGAAATTGATTTAGCCTAATTACGTGTCCTGTTACGTGTCCTGAGGCTCTTCCTGTTGTGTTTCTTTCTTTTTTCTTTCTTTCTTTCTTTTCATCGTCACTTTTGTACAGAATCACTGAAACACAGGTTGTGAAAAAATGGTGGAATTGTGTGTCGTTATTCTTGGAGAGTATCTTGTTATTTGGACTAAATATTAAATAATTTTAAAATATTTTATATCTTATATAGTTATACTGATGTTATTACGATTGTATCTTGTTCCAATAACCAAATAACACTTCTTTTATTAACATTTCTTTACATCTGGCTTTGTGTTCTTTTAACACATTGCTAGTACTGTATTTCATTTAGGATATGAATGTATAGTTGCGTGTGTGTGTGTGTGTGTGTGTGTGTGTGCGTGTGTGTGTGTGTAGGGAAGAAGGGCTCGGAGCTGGGGGAGTATGACCCCCTGACCCAGGTGGACAGTGAGGATGACAGCGAGGAAGACGACCTCGTGCTAAATTACCCACGGAACGGCCTCGCCTCTCACTCACACGGCGCCACGCTCAGGCTGGGACAGGAAGGGGCGGAGCTACACGAGGAGGACGAGGACGAGGAGGACACATGGAGACACTGCAGCGGGAAGGACAGGAGGGGCGAGACAGGAGGTGCGGCTGACGACAGTGTGGGGCTGGTGAGTGAAGGGGCGGGGCAGAAGGCGAAGTTCAGGGCAGCGGTGCGCACGGCGGCGTTTGTGGGGCCGCTGATCTGCGCCGCAATGTTCGTCCTGCTGTTCGCCTTCCTGATGCCATGCCAACGAGGGGGCTCACAAAGACAGAAGGAGTGGGAGACCGAAGTGGGACACGCAGGCGGTAAGATTCATGCGCATTCTTCTAAAAATATTAAACAGCCTTTATTTAACTATTTATTTAACTGAGTAACGGAACTGAAATCTGTATGACTCGGAGCTCCACCTGGTCTAACACTTCACTCGAGTTACAGACTCAACACGGCTGTGTAGGTGTTCTGTCACGACCTGCTCCAATTTAGGCATATTCCTCTCCACCAGGTGTGATGTCACCTCCCATGGCATTATGGGATGTAGACGGGGACGGAGTGGAGGACTTATTAATCGCAGTCATGAGGATCAACAACAGCAGCCAGCAGATCAGTTTCCTAGGAAACAGCAAGGGTAACACACACACACACACACACACACACACACACACACACACACACACACACACACAGTCTGTCTGTAGCTCAATGTTAAAAGTCAGAATTATGCACATTGTTTTATTATTATGTGTTTATGTGACCTGAACCAGTAATTTACTCACTGCAACCTTCAATTAACTAATCCCT
>JAQQZR010000021.1:201585-223682 GCA_030068235.1 Notoglanidium macrostoma | reverse complement strand
ACCCCGCCTCTCGCCCGAAGATGCTGGGATTGGCTCCAGCTTCCCCGCGACCCAGATGGGTAAAGCGGTATAGATAAAGGATGGATGGATGAAACTATAAATATAGAAGTGCAATGATGTATATTCTCACAACGAGGATGAGTTCATGAGTCCAGATCCTCTAAATGTTTCTTCCTTAATTGCTGTCTCCGGGAGTTATTCCTTGTCAGTGTATGTTAAACAAACAGAAAATACCCAACGAGTAGTCTCGAATGTTATTGTTTTGACTTCACTAGGTGGCTCAGTGCATATCATGAAAAAGAACCAGACCATTATTCCTCGTCTATAACATTTTACAGTTTCCATCACAAACTGAAGTAGGTAGCATTGCTCAAACAGCCACTAAAACCAGACAAACTTTGGAGGGGCATATTGGAGAAAATACACTCAAATATGTCACTGCAACAATGTTGGTGGGCTTTACACCACTCTCACCAATTTTTGGCTATGTACATGGTACTTTAGACCCTTTCCTAATACATATAATTGCTACATATTTTGGTGTTTAATTTTGTTTTCATCTTGGTGATTTTAAAAGAGAATTTTCAAGCCACTAAAGAATAATCGAATTGAGAACAAGAGGGTGAGTGGTGAACTCTTCTTTCAGGAAAAATTACTGTAACGTGAAGGAATTTTATTATTAAACAGGAGTCACATCAACTACGTGATTTTTATTTGCATAATTTCTGACCACATGTTTCTATCCAGCTAAGAGTAAACATGACAACCTGCAACCTTTTTCACCAGGTCTCATGGGATCATAAACGTACCTCTAGAACTACAAAAGAAATCGAGAGAGGAATCAAGAAGACCTAGAAGGTCTTCAGGTTTTTTTACCCAGGAAAAATATACAAGCATGATACAATGTGGTAAATGCAAAGCATAAATAGCCTTTAATGACAGCGCATTGATAATGAAAGAATATATTACAGATCAGTCATATTACAGCTTTATAAGGAGCCAGAGTGCAGCAATATCTGTGTAGTGTCAACAACATTAGTCCGTGCACTGAGATCATGCTTAAAAACAGAGCATGAAAAGCAAATATTCTATAGTTTCAGGTCAGGTTCTCCTCTAATCCAAACATTTGACCAGGAAAATGTATAGCTTAGCTGTAAAAAAAAAAAAAAAAAAATGGAAGACAGTCCCTTATAGACTGAGGTAGTGTTTTCAACTATTTTCAGGTAAGAAAATCAAAGACCACTTCCCATAGTGGGCAATCTAAACCTGAAGTGCAGTCTTATAGTGTCTGAAGGTACACAAGGGTTTGTACATGGTGTCAGAGGAGCTCAGAAAAGTAGAGTGGTGTAATGTCCATGATATAAAGCTTTACGTGTTGTGAGCAGTTTGTATTAACCTGGTAAAAACACTGAGGCCAGTGCCTTCAAAAACTGATACAACAGATGGAGGATGTTATAGTGAACAATTCACTAAAAGTTTCAGGAAAAGATTCACAGTTGACAAACAGCAAATACAGCGAAGCATCCCAAAGAGGTGCGAGTGACTCCCTCAAAGAGAGCAGGAGCAATATGTTGAGCATACTATTTATGAATGCAACATCAGGGCACAATTTTGTTATACAGCCTTCACTAATGCTGAAGGAAACCACAGTGATTCACAATATAATTCAGTAAAACAGAAGGATACTCACTGTATGTAACCATGGGGTTATGACTAAGTAGAGGATCACCACCTGGGTTTATATGTATTATGCAATCTTGAAATAGCTTTTTGTAATTCACTTCTACCTAGATATTTTTTTAAAACCATTTTCACTACAGCCTTGCATTATTGTCCTGCGATGCAGTCACTGACGTTTTTAAATATTGCTCATATATGAGAGAAGTGTGTCTTGATATGACTGAAATGAAAACTTAGAAGATATTGCTCTTTTGTTGTCCCAATGAAATGTTTTGCATCAGTCTTTGTTGAAGCTTTGACTTTGTCAGAAAGTGGTGTTTTAATCAAGTTATAAATGAGCAGATACTTTTGGTCCTAGTATCAGCCCTACAATATGCATCTCCAGTGTCACCAAGCATCCCATAGCACCACATTGTTGCCATCTCTGTTAGGTGGCTAATAGTTATGTGTCAAGTGGACGTTTTTATTGCACAGTTGAAAATATCAGCCCAAATATCAAATAAGTCATCTTCCCCAGAGTCATAATTAAATGTCAGTAGCCCCAAATCCCATTCTAAACATGATTTAAAACATATGCTCATGGGCCACTTTAATATGAACACCTGTACATCTTATTCATGCAATTATCCAATCAGCCAATCATGTGGCAGCAGCAGTATGTGCAAATCCCATAAGCTCAGCAGTTTCTGAATTATTCAAACCAGTCTGCACCAATTATACCACTGTCAAAGTCACTGAGATCACATTTTCATGTGAAAGTTAACTGAAGCCCTTGACCTATACCTGCATGTATTTATGGAATACACTACTGGCACATGATTTAACTGATTGAACATTTACATGAATTAACTGATCCATTCCTATGAAATGATCAGTTCCTATGAAAGTGCCATGAGCAGGGATACGGGATTTGCATGAAATTATCATTGTTGTTGTAGTTGTTTCAGTTGCAGGTGATGGAATCATGAAAGCTGGGGTGCTTGGCACTCTCAGCACACTCACCTCCAGGGTCCTTGGACAGTACATTACATGGCCAAAAGTATGTGGACACCTGACCATCACAGACTTGTGTGCTTCTTGAATACATTTCAAAACTTTGGGTATTAATAGGGAGTTGGCCACCTCTTTGCTGCTATTATAGCCTCCACTCACTTTCCATTAGTTTCTGGAGCATGGCTGTGGGGATTTGTACCCATTCAGCTACAAGAGCATTGAGGTCAGGCACTGATGTCAGGTGAGGAAGCCTGGCATGCAGACAGGGTTCCATTTCATTCAATAATGGCATTGTCATGCTGGAAAGTTTTGGGCTTCTTAGTTCCAGGTAAGGGAAATGTTAAACTTACAGCATACAAAAAATTGTCTGCTTCCAACTATATGGCAAAAGTGTAGGTAAACCCACATAAGGATGTAATGGTCAGGTGTTTCATGTACTTTTGGCCACTTAGTGTTTACGCACATCATAGTATATCAGCAATTATTCAGATCTCTACTTGTCTTATAAAGTGTACAAGTGTGTCCGCTATGGCATAGGTGTTAAAACCTGTTAATGTACAACATACTAATCTGATTATAATGCTGTGAAAAAGCTCCTGTTCTTCACTTAGGAGACCATTTCAGAATTATCTCAATTTATTTTACTTCTGGGGTCTACACATTTATGCAATTTGTGTGTGTATGTATGTATGTATGTATGTATGTATATATATATATGTGTGTATGTGTGTGTGTGTGTGTGTGTGTGTGTATGTATTGAACAACTCAACTATTTAAAAGTATGAATTTTACTTTTACTTTTATGAATTTAATGAACAATTTAATTTTCACTTCTATGAAACTTATGAGAAAGTATGAAAACTTATGTAAGTATGAGTCAAGAATAGTTTATGAGTGTGAGCAGTTTCATTATTTATAATGCAGTTGTCTGCAGTGGTCAAATGCCAAACATGATACTTTATTCCACTGCCAGTATTTCCTGTGATACTTATATTTTATTGTCCTGCCATGCCCAAAGCGGGTTTTCGAAAATAGGTCAGCAAGGATGCTGTAGTTTTAAGAGAAATCTATCAGAGTAACACCTGTTGAAATGAAATACAACCCTGTTACAGGAGAAATGCCAAAAACAGCACTTTACAAAGTATGAATTGCGATCATTTCAACATTCAGCATTTCTATGCAGATTCCAGTTATTGTTTGTATATGTGTTTTATATCCCACACTCCCTGGGTGTGAGTGGAAAAATCCTCACATTTAAACGTGCTGTTTCAGATATCCTTTAGTTGTCAAATAAACATGGACCACAATTGATCATATTACATGACGTTACTATGCTGTAAATGGGACATCTTATCCAGTGCAATTGGAATCACAACAGTCAGAAACTGGATACAGCATGTGAATACATGACACAGAGATGAGGTTATAGACCTCATAATACTAACAGTGGAGACCTGTGGAGCTTTTTATTGAGTTTAGTCTTCAGTCTTCTGAGCTTTAGTTGCTCGTAAACGCTGAGTGGATGGTAAATGTGTACACTGCCAAGCTTGAACACACGTGCTCGTATTTCTGCATTTTTAATATGTCCACTATTTTAGAATAATAACACTATGAAATAACATGGAATTATGCAGTGACCAAGAAAAACATCATAATGTATATCAAATATAAATCAAATCTATTTTATGTTTTAAATTCTCAACCAGCTTCATAACGGAGTCCCTGGAGATTTTTCTGAACTTTCCCAAATCAGTTTCTTCCACTTACTTCTCCTGAATGAAAACAAGCCAGAAGTACTTACTGGAATACATTTTGATTCAGAAGTAAATTTCCACACTTGTATTATCTTCACTGTTTACATGGTCTTTGAAACAGGTTTTAACCATAAGCTCTATCAAAAATGTCTTTACTACCTTGAAAAATATACATCGATTCTAGCAAATCCTAACTTTTACCTGGTCATGTATAGGATTTCAACAGGACAGGATGTGGCCATGCTCTCTTCAACATAAAAAAGCAAAGATCATGTTAAATTTTGATGTCATTCTTAATTGTGAAATATTAATAGGCCATGTGCAGTACCTCCTCCTTAATGTCAGCCCTACTCAAATAAAAGCCGTAAACACCCATGACAGCAGACTGGCTTCACTACCTTTGGGGTTGCTCATTCGTTCTACCGATATTGTACTGCTGTATAAGGAGCAAGTGCGCAGGAGTCAAAACTGCAGTACAAGGATTTTAAGGTAAGCCCTTTGGTTCTCGTCTACAATTATGCATTTAGGATACTTCCCAGATGCCCTAATCACACTTTCTGATTCACAAAAGCTTCACAAAGTTATCTTTTATTAATAAAATGGGTTGTTATGCAGATTTGAAAGTGAATGGATGATGAATGGAAAACTTAATCACGGTACCTAACCTACACCAGGAGGAACTTCATACCTACGGGGAAAAATAAAATCAAGGTGCTGAGTGTATGTTTAGTTTCAAAATAAAACACTTTCTCATATAATTCTTTTTTTTTTTGGACAGGAGTCAGAGTTGAGTGAATTGAAGAAACAGCACACAGAGATCATCCTTTTTATATTTTTCTGTCTTTTCTGTGTACTAACTTTTGGTCAGGTTATTTATATCAAGAACTGAAATGGATGTTGTTGAGTTGCAGTTTTCATGAATGAAATCACTGCATGCCCACAGTTTATATGATCTGACCTGCGTTCATTCAAACACTAGAACGATATTTAGATAAAAATACAGCAAGAATTTTTTTTTTCTGAAGTGAGCAAGGGACACAGTGTTCTCTTTTGTCTCTGTTTGTTTATTTATTTATTTTTAATTCATTACTCCTTCAGCAGAGCAGTTATGGCTGCCAGCATATCCCTCATAGTTTTATTAGGTATGTGACCTATCAAAAGCAGAGCCTAAATAGCCGCTGATGCATCGAGAAGGATCTCACAACTGTAGAATGTCACTAAAAGCTTCATCGCCAGTTTCATATTACTACATTTCCATATTCCTATACATGCAGCATAAATTAAATCAAAATCTATATATATCCTTACTGATTAAAATATATCTTTATTTTGGGCGTCACAGCTTAAAAGTGAGCTTCGTTTTCTGAAAGTTGATACAGCTAGCATGCAATAACATTTCCCACTGAAGCAATTAAGAAAGAATTTAAAAAGAATCTAAAGAAATGCAATCATTAAAAATATCAACACTGCAAGATGACAGCATGATTAGCTCATGATTTATAAAAGTATTTCAACATCAGATTCCTGCCGAAGAATGATGGCCTGGTTTTGTTATGTGAATAAGATGAGTTAGATCACCATGTCCATGCACTCATTGGTTTAAAAAAGGCTTTCTGTTTCCCTGAGATCATCACACAAGCCTCCTTGGTACTCAGAGACACTGAAGATCCTACTGAGTTTCCAATTGTTAGAAGGCAATATTATGCATAAATGCAAATATTATTTCATGAAGCAAATATTTTTTGGTGTTTGGCAAATGGTGTTTTGGATGCTGGTTTAACTAAATGTGTAAAAATGTCAGGAGATATCCGTTATTACTGTGGGATATTTTAGTGATCTAATTCCCTTTTTTATCTTCAGAGCCAAGCCAACTTAAACTGCAAAATAAGAAAGCACAATAAGATTTTAGAGATGTCTACAGGAGGTAAGTCGTTCTTTTAATTTTTTTTTTTTGCTTAGTGTTATGTAACCTATAGTACAGCTTGCCAACCCTGGTCCTGAAGTATCTCCTGAAAATTTGAATATTGTTCCTGCTGTAACACAAGCACTCCAAATCAAGAATTAGCAGGTAATTAGATGATTATTTGAATCAGTTGTGTTGGGAGCAGGACAAAACACTAAAATGGGTTTACACTCCAGGACCAGTGGCTAGGGGGGTTTGTGCGCCAGGAGTGAGTCTACTGTAATCTACCATTTTCAGCACTCAATATACAAATGAAGGGCAGAACTAAAGATTGGGGGTAAATTGGCTTGGCTGTGTTTGTGGAACCGAAATTGATGGAAATTAGCCATGCTTGTTGAAATAATCCAATTTAGCTTGCTTTGTGGAATACCCCCAGGTTGTTGCCACATATCTGTTAGTTCTTTTTTTAACAGTCTTTCTATTAAAAAAGTCTATTTCAGAAGCCAATACAGATATATTAGCATTTTGATATAGTATGTAAGAAGGGGGTAGTACATGACTGTTAAATCTTTCCAGAAGCTGTTAAAAGCTGTTAAAGCTTTTCTAGCATTCTAGAGTTCACAGGCTGGGGGACTCAAGTGAGGGACAGCTATTTTTCTGCTTTGGACAGGTTCGCTATGACATCATTAATAGCATACACCTAAAAACTAAACAATTGGAAGAATAAAAGGGAGAAAAATTGCTTGTTCTGGTTGAACAAAGCAAAATCCGTTTACTTCCTTCATTTCCACTTCTAAGCAGTCTCCTAACTACTAAACATGCACACCTGGTCTGAATCACACACATGCTGAAAAACACACAAACACTACATAAACAGACTTTAGGCAATCAACTGGTTGCAAAGTAAATGCTCAGTGTGTCTTGCATGAACTTTACCAAACCTTGATTTGTCTCATTTGTCATTCTGGTTTTGATATTGTTTGTTGCTTGATTTTTGCTCTCTTGATCTTGCCCTTTCTATATTGTTGTATGAACATTGCCTGAACATTGCTTGACTTTGACTTTGCATCTGATTAACATTTTGGATCTGTTTGCCTTGACTTATATAAAAACATTAACCTGCATCTGCATCCGTATCAGCGCTGTTTCATAGCAGAATCACTCCACTGATGTGTGCATGAGCTTCGTTTCCTCCTCATTTCGGCTTGATTTAGCAGAAGTACTGTAAGTTGCACCTGAACTTTGTTGGTGGAAGTCAGTGAGGCTGGATTGGCTTGTTACTCTATGTCAAATAAACCCTGGTTTTATTAGCTCGCTTTGCGGGATACATCCCTAAGCTCAGGAGGTTATTGAGGATCAACAGGAGGTTGTTGCGGATTTACAACACCAAAGCACTGTCAAAGGTGCCGTGTTCGCACCTGCACATACGATCCCCACCATAGAGTGAAAATACACCAGGGTTCAATTCAAAGTCTAAACACTGTGTATGTGAAAGCAACCTTAAGTTCTTGCAGCTTCCCTGCTCAGAGTGATCTCGGGAGATGATAGCTAGTAAATCTATGCCGTGTCCATCTCCACCCATACGAAGCAGACCTCTGTAGCAGACATTTCACACCAGAACAGCTAGCTAAACTAAAACCAGAGGGTTGGACAAGACTGGCACAAAGTACAGTGACTGTTACAGTATTCAAACCTCAGTGTGCAAGTAGGAAAGGCTAACCTAAAGAACATTGTACCATACTATACATTGTATGTACTAACATACTTAGCAATATTTACCTTTATAGCATATGGGTTATTGTGAAAAATGTACAAAAATAAGACATGATAAAGTGTTAAAGAAAATCACACGTATGAATTCAGTGTCACGTCATTAATATTTGGAGCAAGCTACTTTGCAGGGAACTGTGCAGGCTAACATTAGCTTGGGTACTTATTTCTGTTAATAGGATAATATTATCTTACCTGCCCAGTTGTGTATCTCTTTCATAAACCAATTGTAAAATACAGCAGTTAGAACTGTAGTGAATTAAATGCAGGAAATGCAGGAAGTGTGGTAAATATAATGCAGAGTTTAGCAGTTCAGTAGTCAGTTTAAACCTCAGGAGAGCAGGACCTCTACTGGTGGGAAGGGGTACTGTCCTGGCCTCAAGTGTTACCTTACCAAAATACAACAGTGAATAAATAAATCTACTAGATAAAAATAAATAAATAAATAAATAAATAAATAGACAGAGTTGGAATGAATTTTCTTAACATTTTATTTCATTACATTTTCTTTCCCAAGAAACAGACAAACCTGTCACAGACATAAAACATATTATTCTTACTTTTAATAGTGGCCTCCAGCAAATCAATATTGGTTTATGGTTCTCATTTTCATATCTATATTCATGTGCACCCCATGCAAGACTTTTCAGTGAAGATGACTTTCCCTGGGTTCAAGCAGAAAAAACTTTCTTTGTTAAGCTGTTTGAAAGCATCTATTCCCTTTTCATCCTTTTAGTTTAGTGTTCATTTACCTGGTTAAAACCAGTCTTGAGTCATCTAGCCATGTCTGAGCCATGTAAAAACAGTTAACTGTGCAGGAACACAGCTAGATTACTTGATGTTACTATGCTATATTCATCTGTTGAATCTGCTTAAATGTTGGTATTGACATTTGTATATTAATATATTAGTTATGAGAAGATTATTTACTAGCTATGTTACTAGCTATTTACTAGCAAATGAGGAATGGATTCCTCTCAAGGCTTCTTCCTCATGTCATCTCAGTTTTTCCTTGCCACTGTCGCTGCAGGCTTGCTCATTAGGAATATACTGTATATACATCACTCAAAAAAATCAATTACACTGATAAGATTCATAGTAGTGATTTATTTTGAGCCCATCAGTGTGCTGCTGGTTGATAGAAAGATTTATTCACATGATGTCATATGATATTCTGAACACAAATTTAACATGCATTTTGTGTTTGTGGTTGTGTTTGTGTGTATGATTGTGTTTGTGTTTATGATCGCTTTTGTGGTTGTGTTTATGATTGCTTTTGTGGTTGTGTTTGTGTTTATGATTGTGTTTGTGGATGTTTTGCTTTTAGATTTTTGTGGTGGTGTTTTGTGTTCATCCAAGGAGGGTCCAATGGTTAGTGTTCAAAAGCTCTTGTCATTTAATCCTAGATGATCTTGCTCTCAGGTTAGAGCTGATTTCAGTGGGTGAAAGTTGGCAAAGCTCTCCTGGGTTAAATATGGTGGAGCTAGATGAAAAGAGAAAAAAATAATGTCACTTTTCAGCCACTGTGCACCACTTAGGGGGTCACTGATTTACACAAAAATGTAGTTTAGTAAAGTTTAGCAATGATTTTCATAAATACATCATAAAGATACTTGACCTCTGATTATGACGGAGCACATGGAAAATATTTAACTGGATGCTTATTAGCAGTGAGCTTGAAAAGGAATGCACATCTTCTGTAGTAGAGCCCAATACCTCACGTTAGCACACTTGCAGGGTGGTGCAACATTTGGTGTTCCATGCAGCTTTCCTTGGTGTCTTGATTACTGCTGGACTTTGAGCCAAGACCTCAGAAGCAGGACATCCCTTTGGTGTTAGACGCAGAAGTATCACCTTGGCACGCTTGCACGATGCTTCTTCATTTGCAAAGATGCTCCATGCAGCTTTTCTTTTCCTGGCAAGTTGTGCTTGAGAAGGTGTTTTCACTGCTGACTGGAGTTGATGCGAGTCCTCAGAAGCAGGAGACACTGTAAAGGAGGGCACACATGTAATACAGAATAGATCAAATACAGAGAATGTATTAGGGATAACTAAGGGCATTTTCTGCACCCAGGACTGATTCTAGGCTTGTCTGGGTGAAAGATTACAGGTTTGACTCGATATAGACGAATTCCTTTTTAAGTGTGGATCAGCTTTATGAAATGTGGAACAGCTTCTACACACTGATGAAAATGTCAGGGTTAGGTTAATGTCAGTCCCAGACCACCATTTTCTAAAGGACCAGCAATCAGTTCTCTGGAAACAGCTTTCATACTCCACCAAATATACTGAATTCTCAGAGCAAACAGTCACAGATCTCATGGTGTGTCACACTTAGAATTAATATCTGCTGGCTTTGTGAAGGTTTAAATGGTTTTCTTTCTTCAGGCCGGTTTCACTGCTGTGTTGTTCTATTGAGGTGGAATCATACACAATATTTGCCAACTTACCAGCTGTTTCCAAATGGGTCTTTGCACTGTCCTCCAGCTTAAGCTCCTCCAGTCCTTTGATGAAAAACTCGATCTCATCATCTGTGCAAGAGATTCACAGGATCTTACAAACATTTCGCTGTATCATGAGAAACAACTATCAGAGGCAATTGCTAAGAGAGGCACCAAAAGTTTCGTCTCTCACACGAGAAACCTGACATACAGACACATGTACATGAAGATCATACAGGACATTTAAGACACTGAGAAAGATTTAGTTAATCTTCACTTGAGTTCTTACCTTTGGCTGGGAGAACAGTGCACCCGCTGTAGGACTGTGGCTTCTCAGGTTCATTCTCAGGCTTCTGAGGTACATTCTCTTCTTTCTGTAAATTAAATATTTAGACATCTCAGATAAGACTTTATCTATTCAGCTTTAATTGTTTTGTTCATATGCTTGCTTAAGGTGATCATAACAGGAATAAGGAAAACAGGAGCAAGTAATCTCTCAAGCATTAAAGATGTAGTAGAGCTCGATGGTTCACCTTAACACCTTCACAGTGAGGTTGCTCAGCATCAGCCGAGTCAACACTCCCCGAGCGTTCCCTCCTCTGGCCAGGCTTCACATCAGAAAGTGATGAATTTTTGTTCAAGGCCTCAGAAGCAGGAGACTCTGTAAAACAGTACACAAATGCAACATGGTGAATGAAGGTTAGCTTTGACACAAAAGGCATCTACGGCTTCTAAAACATGGCATATCATTGTGTGGGAATAAGTGCAAAAGTGTTTTTTTAGTCATTTAATCATTTTAGGCACTGAGGCATTCAGATGTTGCTAATGGAATTCTTTTCCTTGCTTTCTTCTACATTTCTACTGCTTCTACTACTGAATTTCCTCAGTTGCTTTATATTTCTTTTTTTAATTTGCGATGCAAGAGTCACTACCTGTCTTGGTGCTGTGGGGTTTACCCAGGGAGTCTCCTGATGCTTCCTCTTGTGCTTGAGAAAGCTGACCTACAAACAAACATACATGAAGTTCACAGAGGGCTTTCAGGGCATTGAAAAACATTGACATTTAGCTAATCTTCACTTGGCTTTTTACCTTTGGCCTGGGGAAACAGATGCCGTCTGATGATACATATATGCGTCTTCTGAGGCTTAACTTTGGATTCCTCTTCTGAGGAACTGCCTGACTGGATTTCCTGTATGACACAGTGAAGTGTACTGTTAGTTACATAACACACAGCACAATCTTAAAGATTGGCATAACTGTTGTAAATGGTTAAGCTATTATATTGTACTGTCGTGTCACTGGGGTGGTTCCCTCAAGAATATATTGTTTGTACCATTAGTACATACCTTCTACCTTTAAAGGTACATACAGAGGACAGTAGTATATTTTCAGGTAAATGATTAATAAGAGTAATAACTTATAATACGACGACTAAACACCTACCTCTTTCGGAAGTACTTGGACTAGGACTTATTAATTCTTCACTTTAAAAAAAAAAAAAAAAAAAAAAGAGCAACAACAACAAAAAAGACACTTTCTGTATTTCTTGCCAACAGTTTTTATTGTGATAGTATTCTTAGCCCAGGTCCTAGTGAGCCAGTATCAGAATATATTTAATGATAGAGACTTTATGTAAGTTGCTCTGCCAAATGCCGTAAATGTAAATGTAATTCCACTATCTGGTGTCACCCTGAAATGGATGGGCACTGCTTTGTGATGATGTCTATTGGCAGTTTTGGCTACAGCCCTAGTTGATGCTCTGAAAGTGGCTTTGAGACAATGCAATTCTCTATAGCACTATTCTAAAATACATATTGAACCAATAGAAACAGACACTATTAAAAAGCTCACACATAAAGACCTTTGTGTAAGTAGGACCAGAATGATCAAATCAAATCAAATCACTTTATTGTCACATCATGTTACTGATACATAGTACAGTACTTATGAGTGAAATTCTTGTGTGCACGCTTCACAAGCAGTAGTGGTATATAAAATATAAGAAATAAGAAATAAATATGCACATGAATAGGTATGAATGAATACAAGGTATATGTATTCATATGTATGCAGTAATATATGTACAAATATGAGAAGTGAGTTACCGCAGTAGATATAAATACAAAATATACATAAATATATCAATATCACTATCAATATATATATACATACACACATACATACACACACACACACACACACACACATGTCCACAATGTATGTTGTGCAAAAGAGCAATTGTGCCATTATGTGTAGTTTATTATATGTAAACACATACAGAATATCCGCAATGGATGTTGTGCAAAAAGCAAATAGGTACAGTATGGAGCGCATAAGTGACATAGTGATGCATACGTGACATAGTGGATAAAGTGACAATGGAGTGTTACAATACGACAATATGAGTATTAGAGGACAGTGTTCATCAGCCTGATGGAAAAAGCTGTCCCTCAGCCTGCTGGTTCGGGACCGGATACTGCGATACCTCCTGCCTGACGGAAGTAGTTTGAACAGGTTGTGACTGGGGTGACTGGGGTCTTTGATGATCCTCCCCGCTTTCTTCAGGCACCGCTTCCTGTAGATGTCCTGGAGGCAGGGAAGCTCACCTCCGATTATCCTCTCAGAGCACCGCACCACTCTCTGCAGAGCTTTACGGTTGTAGGCGGCGCTGTTGCATACCAGGTGGTGATGTATATCCCATGAGGATGCTCTCAATGGCACAGCAGTAGAAAGTCCTGAGGATGCGGTGGCTCACGCCGAATCTCTTCAGTCTCCTGAGAAAGAAGAGGTGCTGCTGCGCCTTCTTCACTGTTTTGTCCGTGTGAACTGACCATGTGAGATCCTCCCCATATGTACACCTAAGAAACGGAAGCTGCTCACTCTCTCCACGACAGCGCCGTTGATGGTGATGGGGGTATGTGCTTCTCCACACCTTCAGAAGTCCACTATCATTTCTTTGGTCTTTGCGACATTGAGTGTGAGATGGTTCTCCTGGCCCCAGTGTGTCAGGGCACTGACCTCCTCCCTATATGCTATTTCATCGCCGTTGGTGATAAAACCCATCACTGTTGTGTCATCCGCAAAGTAATGGGAATGATGTCATCACCTTTCTGTAAATTAATTATTAGCTATCTAAGCCTAAGACCTTATCTGTTCGGATTGAATTGTTTTCATTCGTTTGATCTCTTAAGGTGAATATATCAGGAATCAGAAAAACAGTGAAATCTTCTCTCCAGGTTAAAGATGTAGTAGAGTTTATCATTTCACCTTAACTTCTTCGCTCTGATGTTTCCCAGCAGTAGCTGAGCAGACACTCCATGAGCGTTTCCTATTCTGGCCAGGCTTCATGTCAGATGGTGGTAGAGTCAAAGCCTCAGAAGCAGGAGACGCTGTGAAGCAACACACAAATGCAATATTGAGAATGCACTGCAGATAACTAAGGGTGTTTTATACTGAGCTCGAATAGTTAAGTCTGCACCCAGGACAGATTCTGAGCTTGCCTTGGTGAAGGATCGCAGGTTAGCTTTGACACAGAAGTTAGATTCCAAAACATGGCATGGGATTGTGTGGGAGTACCTGCAGATTTTTTAGTCATTCAGGCCAGCACATGATATTCAAATGCTGCTGATGGAATTCTTTTCCTTGCTTTCTCGTACATTTCTACTACTTCTGCTACTGATTAAATTCCATTACTTGCTTTCTTACTATCACATGCAAGAATCACTACCTGTCCTGGTGTGTGGTGGTTTCTTCAGGGAGGCACTTGATGCTTCCTCTTGCACATTAGGAAGCTGACCTAAAAAAAAAACATACATGAAGTTCATACAGGACATTTATGGCTTTGAAAAATACTGACATTAGCTAATCTTCACTTGGATTTTACCCTTGTCCTGAAGGACAACACGCCTGATGATGCGTGGCCTCTGAGACGTCGGAGAATCCTGTTTTTGGTACACGCCTGGTTGGTTTTCCCCAGGGCGTTTGATTTCTCTGCAACGTTTCTGTGTGACACAGTAATGTTATCAGTGAGATAATACCTGACGGCTTTAAAGACTGAAGAATAAATTCCATTTATGGAAAATGTTATGCTAACATTGTATATTCTGTGTCGCTGGATAAGGAATGCAAAAGGATAGATACATCTTTTACCAAGAAGGGTTAATGAACCTTTAAAGCTTTTATCTGTGATTAGGGTCCAATAATGTACTTTCAGTCAGTTTAAAGGGACATGTAAGTATACATACATACGTATATAGTATAGTCATTTTTAAGGGACTATATGCATTCAAGTAAAGGACAGAGCAATGATTGTCGATAGTCGCATCCAGCCTACCTTCAGGTTCACGTGCCGAAATCGACATGCCTTGTTCAAACAGCAGTTCTCCAACCAGAATTTGCACACTGTCTTGCTGCGCTTCGCGGCTTCGCAGTGCCGGAAACGACAGCGATCCCCCTTGTTAAGGAAACAAGAACGTGCAAAAACATTTTCCATAACCCTCACAGGGCAGAGGCATTTCAGCAGAGGCAAAAATTCAACATTCATTTGAGCGGGTTTTGAAATTTTCTATATTAAAAAAGCTATACTACCTTGGTGCACATGGAGTTATAAAAGAAGTAGCAGTCTTCTTGCTTTGGGATCATGATGTCTCAGCTCTTCTAAAGGATCCTTTGGGATCTGATAAATCAGAAAGGACAAGACTCAACAACTACTCAGGTTTTTATTAATTCTAATGACATATAAAGCTAAAATTGTATGATTTGGGGACAATAAATCACAGATATTACAGCTGCTGTTTTAAACTTTTTTTTTTTTCCAAGTTCAAGTGGCTTTATTGTCATTTCAACCACATACGAGACGTTTCTCCAGGACCAAGGTGCTACATATAAGACAACACATTAGTGTTCTAACACATGGGTGGACATGAACACCGTTTGTTTCGGTGTCCACATGCCGTAGGCGTGCGCCAAGAAACAAAATAACACAAGAAAAAGCACCATTTCGGATCCGGAGTGGCCGCAGGGGGCGCCATATCTTGGATTAATAATTATTTGGATTTCTTCGGTTACTACCACACATTAAAAACACCAAATTTTTTTTAAGCACAAACAAATATTTTCAAAAGTATCTTTTTACTTTCCCAACAATGTGGTCGCACAACATACCTTTACAGGTCAATCGCAGGTGAGTAGTGTGATGATAGCAGATTCTCTCGCAGTGCTAATAGCAGAGGAAGGTCGTGTGTGTCTGCTCCTCAGCGTGTCTGCAGCGAAATGAAGGTTTGCTATCAGACACGCTAAAATTAGAACGTTGGAACATTCACCGTTGCAGTTTACAATGCAATGTTTCAAACCAAGTGTTTTTATTTGAAAGGAAGTCATCACAGGCACACTTTTGAAGCAAAACAATTCCCAAACATTGATCATTTGTTAAAAGATATCTAAAGAAAATAGATATACTTATTGTTATTGACTCAGTAAGCATTATATTTTTTTACTATGGGACAATCCCATACTATAAGAGTAGGGAGGCAACCCTATTCCCATGGCCTATACATAACTGTAGGGTGCACTTTGCCACTTTGTGATACAATCAAGTAAGGTACATTTTGATAATTAGTCTGGTCTGCAAAATCACCAGATATCAATGCCATAAGAAAAGTGTGGGATTATTTGGGACATTAGCAGGCAGTAGACCAGTGGCCTAAATTGGACAGGAAAACCCTGGTTGCATCATTACCTCACCTGACTTGTACTAAGGGCAGGTGTGTGCGCGCGCGCGCGTGCACTAACTGTCCACTTTATTAGGAACACCCGCTCATTTATTCAGATACCCGATCAGTCAAGTCAAATCAAGTGACTTTTATTTTAATTTCAACCATACACATGTGGTACAGTGTATAGTGAAACAAGACAACGTTTCTCCAGGACCAAGGTGCTACATATAAGACAACACGGAAGTACAAAAGGTGCACGTGTGCAACAAAAGACAACAAAGTGCATGTGTTCAAACATAGCAAAAAAACGACATAAAGTGCAGACATGACATGACAAGACAAGACAGTGCAGCACTAATCCAAATGCGATGTTCAAAATGGTAGAGGTAGATGTGCAAAATTATAGAGGTGCAGAATTTTGCGTCAGTCGTAATGGCAGAAGCACAGTGCATAAAATCATGTAGATACAGGTCAAGAGCTTCAGTTAACATTCCAATCAAACATCAGAATGGTAAAAAAATGTGATCTCTGTGACTTTAAATGTGCCAGATGGGCTGGATTGAGTATTTCAGAAACTGCTGGTCTCCTGGGATTTTCATACCAGAGTCTCTAGAATTTACACAGAATTGTGCAAAAACTAAATAAAACTTCCTCTCTACTGTTTCCAGAGATAAAAATATAATGTCTGCTTGGTCCTGCCCCATCTTATCTTTGTGCAAGTATAGTTAAGCATGCTCCTGCTGGAACACAAGGGTCATCAAATAAAACTCTGGTGGTCACCCCGAAGGGCCTTGAGTTACATAGACACAAGAGTTCTTCTTATTTTATGTAATTATTATTATTATTACCAATAATTAAAATGCGTTGGCAAATATTGTTTTGATTGTTTTGAGAAAAAAAAAGTATTACTTTTATTTATTGCTTTATTGATTGATTGTTTATACTGTATGTATTTCTACAATATTTGTTTATATTGCTAATAAGAGTGGTATTTTATGGTATCTCTCAAATTCATGTAGCATTTTTTTTTTCAGCAGTGCCTATATTAGCTGATCTTCTTCTCTTTACTTCATTGGCATGGTTACAATTCCAGAGAAAGATCTGAGAAAAGAGGAAAAGGACAGAACATTGACATTCTGCACATTCAGACACAGCAAGATATGTTATTAATACAGTAAGCGTGGTAATGGGGGCTGTATCACTGAAGTGACCCAGATACAGAAGTAGAGATTCAGTGAAACGTGCAGAGGCATCCATAAGAAGCATATCATCATTATCTGTGGCCAAATCAGCCTCAGTGAACTCTCCTGGCACTTCCTCTATCTGGGAAAGTGTGTGTGTGTGTATGAGTGAGTGAGAAACTTAGAATTTTATGATACCTTTAATGCATCAGTTTCACATATCTCCGTTAAAAAAAAAACAACTCAGAACCCGCACCCATTGGTTTTGTTGATGGTTTACCAATGTTTATCTTCTCCTTATTTTAGTTCTCATCCTTACTGTAGGATCCTGCACCTCATCAGTGTTTCTCAGAGTGGTGGTGTGAGACTCGTGAAGTGCTGTGTGCACATGTACATGTAAAATATCATTCTTATTTAGGACTGCAGCTACCGATTATTTAGATTTTTTTTTTTTTTATAATTATTTTTTGAGTGTTAAGTGAACTGATTATTCAATTGGTTTTATTTTCTGAAAAATTATATGCAAAAGATATTTATTTAAAATATTTCTTTGCAGCATTTTAATCAGCACTACTACAGAACTATTTCTTATCTACTCTTAATTAAAAAGCAGTTCAATAATTACAGCATTAGTGACCTTTATCAGATAATCTGTCACAGCATGAGAATATTTTCAAGCGCTCGTGTCGACCAAATGAATGTTGATAGTCATTCAGTATAAGCGTTATATATTAATTGTACTGAATAAACACTCAGACTAACTCAAGGTGATGGTTTGTAGCCTACATCGTTTACTGTTTATCACTTTTTTAATCACTTTCATCACTTTCTGCAGCGGTGTGTCTGTATTCTAAGCCATGATTTGTAAAATTTTTGAACAGACAAATTCAAAATAAAGATAAAATAAATGTCCGCTGCCTGTTTCCCGCACTGAAACTCTCTAACGCTGAGCTCATATTGCTTGCTGTGTGCACGTGCAAGGTGAATCATTTTCAGTGTGTGCAATCGACTCCAAAGATTTGCATTTGACTCTCAGAGTCACGAGATTAATGAATCGCTTGTTAACCGAGTACAGCAGCAGAAAAATAGGTTAGTTTAACTTTTTATTTTTTTCATTAATTGATTCAAATAGCTTCGCTACGTGCTACTCAACAAACATAACAAAGCTCGACAATTCAAGCAGAAGCATCACACTTCTCCTTACATTCTCACAAACGAATGATAATATTACTCACATTAAAACATAAGTTCTATCATGAGGCCAGCAGGGTGGTGTACTGTAAAGCGTTTCATACCATAAAGTCCTACTGATGTTTCTGCTCCTCCAGTTCACTCAAATGTTTTTTCATGAAATGACGCAGCGCATGCGCAGTGTGTTTCATAACATAGTTCAATTAATAATAAAAAATTATTGGCAATTATTTCTATCAATTTTTATTGATTTTGTTGATTAGTTGTTACAGCCCTTATGCATTTTAAAATTGTAATCCTGTAAATAATCCCCATTTGTACTAAATATATTGGTAATCTGATTACATCTTTTATTTCTGTAACTATAATGGAATACAGTTACCTTTTTTTTTGTTGTTGTTGTATCCTAATTACATAACACCATTCATTATATTCTGTTACTCCCCAAGCCTGTATGTCATATTGCTAAAACAAATTCCTTTTGAATGCTTATTCCTTTTCTAAATATAGTCAAAACTGTATCTTCTTACTAGCTCTTTTGTGCTGTTAACAGTGGCAATCAAGAAAAGATCCAGAGTACCTGGTGTTATCATCACACAACATGTAAAGGAAATACCACTTGGAAAAAGTACCCCAGATTTCACCAGAAAACCCATGGCTACAAACATTCAGGAAGGTATTGAAACCACTTTTTTTATGCTGACATGGTGCAAAAAGCCCTCCTGCGTGATACCTTAATTGAGATTAATATTTTGTAATTATTTGTCAAAATAATTAGTAATTATTTGTTTTAAGAGACTGATTATATTTATTTATGTTGACTTTATTTAGAGGATAGATTTTTGGATTTATGGTTATGTGGCTATAATGCTTTTAACCTGAAACAAAAAAGTGTGGTTTAGGATCCATAGTTTTGATGCTTATAGCTTGTGCAGCCATGTAGCTGTGCAGTAGGAAGGAGCGAAAAACACTGAAAGTCATCAATATGAACACGGATCTAAATAGTATAAAACCTGATGGCTGGGTAAAAGTCTAGCTAGTTAAAAAGTGTTTAAATGATTAAACACTTTTAAGGAGAACAAAGGAAGGTGGGGCTGGATGAAATGGAATTTCAAAATGTATTATTTGATGAGTACTACACTTTCTATGAAATTAGAAAAAGAATAAAACAATGCGTCTGACTTCAGCTACAGTTTGTCCCTGCGGAGTCATTTCAGACCTTTCAAAAAAAGAAAACCTCAAGATAGTTGGCGCACAATGTCATATGCCAGATTACGTTCTTAATAAATGTATTGAAAATAATAGATATGTGGAGTCCATAGCACTACTATAATCTAACATGTTCTGATTGCAGGTAAATCGGCCACTTTCAGAGCAGTGGTGATAGGAGAGCCAGCACCCACCATCACATGGGCACGTAACAAAGGTGATATCTCTGATCCAGAGAAATACAACACAAGATATGATGCAAAGGCTGGAGAATACATATTACAGGTAAAATGTTATTTATACGTTCACTTCAGTAACCGCTTTATTCTGGTTAGGGTCATGGTGAAACTGGAGCATATTGCAGAATGCTGGGTGTGAGGCAGCAATACACCTTGAATTGGATTGTTGTCCATCACAGGGCATCATGCATACACATTTCTACAGAGGCTATTTAGAGTGGCCAATCTACCTACCAGAATGGTGTTGGGAGAAAACCAGAGAACCCAGAGGAAACCCACATGGGCACATGTGAAACTCTGCATAGACAGTAACCTGAACTCAAACTGGATGACCTGGAACCTGGATCTGTGATGAAGCAACACTATTCATTGTTCCACCTTGCTACCTAGTAAAATGTCAATTCCAGTTGATTTAGTTTGTTAGAGCAGGCTTTCAGTAACTGCTATATCCTGCTAGATCCAAAGCCTTACTCAGGAATACTGGGCGTGAGGCAGGAACACCCTCTAGAAGGGACACAAATCCATCACATTACTGCAGTTTAAGAGAGCAAAGAAAACATTGTTTTAAATCACTGTCCAATTATAATTTCATCAACATTATGTCTGGAGTGTTAGATTTTACGCTTTGTTGTAGGCCTATTTAATGTTTTGTTTTGTTTTTTTTTTCAGTCAAAATTTTCAGACTTTCGGCCCTAAAAAAAAGTGCCATTTTTACAATTTTTGTTTTAAAATATTCTGGTGCCATTTTTAATAAATATAGTCAGTTGATATTATATGCTTGTTTAATGATGGTTAAGTTGGAAACACTTCAATAGATTTTACTATTAATTTTATAATGAACTAAAAAAAATCTTCATTTACCATGACAGAAAGGCATATTTCAAGCATTAATCATTGCGGATTCATGTGTCAATTGGCCCATCTGCTGTTTTTATTAGTAAAAAAGGAGGACTGTTCTTTTGGCATATTTTTGGCAGCTCTGAAACTGTCATTTAAATCCTAGCAAACATGCCCACATCGGCTTTTTACAGGCATGTTGTGGGCAGTGTGGATGAGGGCTAACCCATACAAATCCCTATATTGGCCCACTGACACATAGGCCCAATGCAGGTACTGTATTTATTTAGGTTTTTTTTTTTGTATGCCCACATAAATCCCCTGTGGGATCACTGCAGGCTAGCGCTAGCCCACAGGCAAATAACTAATTTCCCCATATTGGCCCAACACAGGTTTTCAATGGGCAGCCCAAAGTTTGGCATACCCATAAAGATCCACACTGCAGGCTAGTCCAAGATGAGTCAATGCTGTGGAGCCAGTGTGTGCAAATCCCCAGTGGTCCGATGTGGAAATGGCTGCTGTTTTGATTTTTTGTTTGTTTGTTTTGTTTTGTTTTATCTCACCTGTGCCCCACAGTTTGAATACCTCCAGCTTAGCGAATTCACCTTCTGGCATGTTTTTGGGAGGTGTGAGAAAACCATAGAACCTGGAGGAAACCCGTGTGGACAGAGGCCATACATGCACAGAAACTCCACGCAAATAGTTACCCAAGCTCAGGATTAAACCTGGGACCCTGGAGCTGTGTGGTGGCAATGCTGCTTGTTGCACCACTGTGCCATGCACCCACTGGCTAATTATGCTGAGTTTAAATGTCAGTGACTTTCTCCTATTTTTATTAATTTTCCTTTTGGTTTATTTCTTTATTTTCTGGTGGGGGTTGAGGTGGTAACAGGTTGAGGAAGTTAAGACTGTCTAGACTTACTCTATCTCTAGCTACAGATTACACTGCACAACAATTTTTTTGAAAAGTCTTTCTTCCTGAAAAGTTTTTGCTGATTGTGACAGGTACCTACTGGATGCACAAATATAGTTTTGGTTTTACTGCATCACGTAGGAACTCTGAGAAATAGCCATTTATAGGTTTACTGACAATAACGTATTTAGTCAAGTTTATGTTTCACATAAGCTATTAAATTCAACAGAATTAAAAGTGTTTTGCTCCTGATTTTCTTTTGTATTCAATGT
>JAQQZR010000021.1:89400-99905 GCA_030068235.1 Notoglanidium macrostoma | reverse complement strand
CACTGTACATCACACTCATACACACAGATATACATAATTATATCACCTAGGTTTAAACGTGTGTGTGAACCACAGAACAATGCTGTCACACAGTTGTATATTTAAAATGCTCTTATTGCAGATAAAAAAGGCTGCATGAATGTACACTAAACACACACACACACACACACACACACACACACACACGCACACACACAGACACAGGCCACCATCCTAACTACTGGTCAAGCTGAGGAGGGTCACACCTTCAGGGGGCGGAGTCAGTGTAAACTAATTAGTGATTACGTGTGGTGGGCGGGGCTAAACACCTGGTGTAAAGCAGTGAGAGAATGCAGGTTGTGTTCACGCTGGCAGTGATGTGATTATAAAAAACAGCCAGATGTGCAGATTAAATGAGACGAGAGGTGGAACTGTACTGAGTTCTTAGTTCAGTGCTTTGTAACAATATTCATACTTCCTAAATTTCCAACCATTTAGATGAGAAAACTACCTTTAAATTCTAGACTTCCAGAGTTTACCTAGAACTACAACCCTGCTTAACTAACAAAAATGATCTGTATATGATCTGTGTATTGCGTCCATGCAGAAATATGGCAGTAGATGGCGTAAGCACCCCCAGTACAGTGGAGCACAGCGTATGAACAGAGTTACATCACTGCGTAATTACAGTTACATCGCTACATAGTGAGAGATTTTACACTGCCATGCAGCCATATTTATTGGGGTTTTAGGTGAAAACTGAGTGTCATTTTTGACTGCATTCTTCTGAAATATTCCAGCGATTCCCTGATGAATATATTTAACTGATGATATGAACTTCTTTAATGATAAATCAGATGCACATTCACCATAAACTCCTAAATCTCCAATTACTGTGACAGAAAGCAGGAGTAGCGCATCAGGGCATCTTACAAGCAGAGACTCGAAACACCTGCACACCTGTCAATCATTCTGGATTCAGGTCTGTGTGTGTGTGTGTGTGTGTGTGTGTGTGTGTGTGTGTGTGTGTGTGTGTATGTGTTTAAATTATCACTCAGCTGTCTTTCATCACACAGTGTCAGCCCCACCCCCTAATAAGTTGCCCGGCAACAAGCCAGGCCCTCTGTCCTCCACCTGAGGAGAACCCCATAGGTTGTTGCCATGGTAACCCGATGCCACACCTCCCCAGACCCCGCCCCTTTGGCTGTGGCTCCACCGGTTAAACAGAGAGAGTCTGGCCCCGTCCGGGTTCTCCCAGCCGAGCTTCACCTCCCCTCCTCCACCCGTCTCACTCTCCGTCTCCCTGTCTGTCTCTCTGCTCTGGGAATGTGTGAAGTAACGGGCCACATCCTCCTCGCTCACAAACTCGGCCAAGATGGTGGTGTTACCCAGCACACACCTACAGAGAGACGATCAGATAATTATTCTCATTTAAACCCACAGTACTGATGATCAAGCATTAATAGCTCAGTACTAATAAGAGTGCTCAATATGTATTATTATAATCTAATACTAACACTGAAAAGAGTACTAATATTCTAGTACTAATGAATTTACTAATAAGAGAAGACTGAAGGCCAGTTTATACCTCTGTGTCGAGCCTACGCCGTGCCGGATAACAGATAGATAACAGATAGAGAACAGCTGTAACGCATAGTTAAATTTTGGTGGAGGCACAACAACGCAGACTGCAACAACTGTGACTGGTCCGCCTGCTAGCATCACATACGGCCTGTGAGCATGGGTGGCCTGCCTTGTTTATCATTGCTATGACAACTGTGCAAGCTGCGGAAGCCTACGCTACTCTCTCATTTTGTTTCACCTGTTTAATGAAAGCAATTAAAAGGACATACATTTTTACAACAGAGAAATAAGTTATTTTAGAACCAGTGTCTCTTTTAACATCCCATATGCACATCAGTATCTCTCTCGCACGCACACACGCACACACGCACACACGCACACACGCACACACGCACACACGCACACACACACACACACACACACACACACACACACACACACACGTGTCCGTGCAGGCATATGTATGAATAGAAAAAAAAATGGAGCAGAAGTACTGCTCCAATTGAACTTTTTTGTTCAGCAAAAGCAGTAAATCCTGGTGTATCTCACGCGACAGTGACCCCTAGAGGAGATGAACACCTTATGTACAAGTATAAATGCTGTACCTACAGTGCAGATTTGACACAGAAGTGTAAATCAACCTTGAGGCTGCTGAGATAAGTAGGTTAAAGGTTAAAGGTGATGAGTTATACATGTGCAGTGCGCTCTGGGCCTTGGCTGCCTCGTCTGGGCTGCAGTAGCGAATCAGAGCGCTGTCCTGAGCCTGGCCAAGGTTAAAGGTCATCAGTGGGCCATGCTGCAGGCAAATTGTCTTTAAAGTGGAGCTGTCGATCTACACACACACACACACACACACACACACACACACACACACACACACACACACACAGAAGGCATACATGTAAGTGTTTTTCAGAGACATTGTTTTTCCAAAACCATCATTTGTTTAGTTTCATACTGAGCTGATAACTTATTAAATAAAAGAAAGTTGGAAGATCACTGGCAGTTGGAATAACACGGATTCTTCCAGTGCCGTTCACACTAGATGAGAAACGGTCAAACCCAAACAAGCACTTAGTTCCTGGTGCTACCATCCTGCAGAGCCCAGTGAAGTGCAGCATGTCTCTGCCTGGTGGGTTGTGGAGAGAGTTTATCAATCAACCAAAAAGTAGCCTTAACCTGTACCTGTCCTCTCTGCTGTATTTGCAAAAAACCCTGACGGCCCACAAGAGAGTGGATCTGCATCCAGAATGACTGACAGTTAAATCAGTTCTGGATGCGTTTACCCTGCACAGCTACACCATCATCATCCATCACCACAAACCGGACCCCATCTGGAATAATCGTCCAACAGTGGCCAACCTATGAACCCAAAGTTTTGTGAAAGGCATTAGAGTAAGAAAAAAAGTGTTCTTCAGCCAGTGGTCCATATCCTAACCATCTTAGACCTGGAGATTAATTGAGGTGACTCAATTACACATCAACTTCAAGCCCTAAGCGAACAAACCCATCAAGCACCCGTACTCACAGGTGCCTCCAGAAACCAGCTCCAAATCTGCAACAGGAAGTAACTATCAGTGTCTGGCACCAGGTCACAGACTGAGGACTCCGCCATAACCTCCTCCTTCTCAGGTCTGATCAAAAATGGGTGAGAATCAGTTAGCTGAAGGAAGCCCTGCCCTCAGACTCCGTGCTTATGAACCTGGGCTTCTACCACAGATCCATCCAGTAGACCAATATACAGACCAAATGGAGGTGTTCGGTGAGAAGCACCCACAGAGCAGAAATGAATGAGTAGTACAGGAAGGTTCTTTACCCCTGTCACAGGTTTTCCAGGAAGAAGCACTTCAAAACCCACATCATCAGGAGGTTCCTAGCTGCGCAGCACTTACCCTTTTGAGCCAAGCCCCACTTGTGGCTAGCTCCCTGATCTTGGTGCTTATGGAGGAAGATCATGATTCCAAGTCTTATAACAGCACCACAACTCACCACACGTTCAAAACCACCATGAAAACCAAAATACCCATACTCACCTGAGACACGAGAGTCACAATCATAAAATAACATATGGCTAACTATACAACTCTTAAAGAAGCGTCCTAGATCTCCCAGCGCTGAGGATCCACCTAGGAGCAATCTTGAACGATCATGGAGGCACCCAGCCATTTTATCTTCTCTACATTGTTTTCACATACAACGTAAATTAAAACCTGTATGGGGATCAACGCTCTATGGTCATTCTGTTTGACTTACACTTCAGCTTTTAATCAAAACATTATTTCCATGACCTACACATGCAATTCTTCATTACCTGTGGTGTGAGGTTGCTCAGCAGTAGCCATGAACTTCCTGTAGATGATCCACCACTCCATGAGCTCTCTGAAACACCACAACACAAAAAAACAACATGACTGAGCTCTGGTGTTCATCCTCATAATCATAAACACTGTGATGAAGTGTAAAACATCTACCAAAAGGGGACTCCTGGCTCTGCCTCTCTGAGCTCCACCCTCTGGGCATGTGAGGCCCCACCCCTAACCATGGAGAATGTTTCTGATGGGCCAGGCCAGGAGGGGGGCGGGGCAGCTGGGAGTTGTTTCGATTGGTCCTGTGTCCGATTGGCTCAGGAGGCCAGCTGGTGGCCAGCGCAGGGAATTTAGCTATAAACATCAGAGCGGTGTTTATGTTACAGGACATGGTGTGTGTGTGTATGTGTGTGTGTGCGTGTGTATGTGCGTATTACCTGAGTTGTGTGTGTCTGAGGCACAGTAAGGCCAGGCACCAGGTGAAGGCAGTATGGTGTTCATCTCTGACAGGGAAACTGAGATTTAATTTATTTCATCTATAGAAGCATTAGTTATTTAGAGTGGGAGACCATGCCCCCTTCATGTGTGTGTGCGCGTGTGCTTGTGTGTACCTGTGTTATCCTGCAGCAAGTGGTGTTCAGTATCAGGGAGTGTGTTCTCCCCCAGCATTCCACTGTAGGGGTTCGGCTCAGGCTCAGGGCTCTGAACTCCTTTCCAGGGAACACCGGGCTGAAACTCTGATGAACACACACGCACAGACGCACACACAGACACAAAGTCAGACATGTATGCAACCAAATGAGAACATCCTGTATAGACCCATAACTGTGCATGTGCATGTGCATTATACCTGGTGGCCAGGTGGGGGTGCAAGGGGCAGAGCCTAATTTGCCACCAGGGGTTCTATGCCAATTGTCAATCAGACCTGGCGAGGCCACACCCATATTCTCCACCCCCACCAGATCATACTGGGGGTACGAGGAGTCGCCTCTGAGCTTCATCGAACCTGGTAAGAGACATGCGCCCACACACACACGCACACACAATGTATTACATTACATTACATACAATATCCAAATGTGTGTGTGTGTGAGTGTGTGTGATTATCATACCATTCTCGAGCATTATGGGATTAGGAGGGGAGGGGCAAAGTGGATGCCCCGCCTCCATCATCCATTTAAACTGAGGCTGAGCTCCTCCCACTTCTTTTACTCCACCAATCACGGACTCGGTCTCCACCCCTGGCACAAAGCCTCCTGGGGGAACAGGGGATATGCATCAATAACTACTTCCTGTTCGAGCATTCTAGAACAGGCAACCATTCTAGAATCATTCCTGACACAGCTCAGTTGCATTTAGTGACACCCACAAAACTCCATAAAAGACAACGTGCACAGACAGCTGGGAGAATTAAATAAGCAATCAGCGTAAAGCATGAAAGGTAGAGATGGACGTTACTTTGACTCACACATATGCCAATAAAAATATCTATTAAAACCTAAATGTAGTTTTCTTACAATTTGTGGGTTTGTGTTGGACTAATTTCTTTATTTTTATATGCTTTAATTTTAAATTATGTAATATAAAATGACTGGTTTTGACTAAATGCTATGGATGGAGCTCTTCCGATTCCACAGTTCCAGATATAAAAGTGCAGTAATCCTTAAATAATTTTAATAAATATTTTATACATACCCGGGAAGCATGTGGGGGTTTTGGGGCGCTGCTGAAGAACTGCCATGATGCGGGCCAACTACAGAGAGAGGGAGAGGGACGGACAGACAGACAGAGAGAGAGACGGGGAGAGAGACGGGGAGAGAGAGAGAGAGACGGGGAGAGAGAGACTTTTTTGACTGTCACATTTCTTTTTAATTCCAATAACCATAACCAGTGTAAACAGTTCTTGGTTAAATTCATGTCACTGCATTAAAAGGGACCATTAAGGGAGCACGCAGATAAAAGATCACAAAGACATAAAGGATAACAAAACCATGTAAATCTAACAGTAAGTCCCAACCATTACAACCCACTAGACTCCATTCTTTTACAGCAGTATAGTCAGAGATTCCTCTTCCACACTACACAGTCGTGCAGATTTTGTTTTAGTCTCTCTACTTATCCTTGTCGCGGACTTCCAGTTGTCCATGTGTCTTAGGTGCGCCAGTTTTGTTATTCCCGCACCTATCAGCACCCTCTGAATAGTGACAGAGTGCAGCATCCTGCACCCTATCAGTGGATTGTGGAAGAGGGGTTCCTCCCCCATGGCACCGTATTGCTGAGCGTGATGCCTGTGAGTTTTCAGTACGGTGCTCCATGCTCTGAGGGCTGACTGATAGAAGGAAGAAGTTTTGTAAATAAAAGTGTCTGTCATAATCCAGCCTTTTCACTCTGTGTAGGAGCTGCAATGCCGTCCCACTCCAGAGTTGGTCGTTCTGATACAGGGGACGCTGGATAGACTGCAACCGGAAAATAGCGATGTGGCTACTGAGGTCAATCAGGGCCTGTCCACCTTCTGCCACAGGAAGATAGAGGACAGCGGGCCTAGTCCAGTGTTGCCTCCCCCAGAAGAAATCCACCAGTTTTTTCTGCATCTCTCTGACCAGTGTAACTGGGGGCTCCAGGACAGTGAACCAGTGCCAGAGCATTGAGGCAGTGAGGTTGTTCACAACCAGCACTCTCCCTCTGTAGGACAACTATGGCTGGACCCACATCCATTTAGACAATCGAGCAACAACCTTCTCCACCAGATGTTCCCAGTTCTTATTTTGAAAGTCTTCGCTGCCTAAGTAAACCCCTAAACACTTGAGGTCCTCTCTGTTCCACTGAAGGCAAGATGGTAGAGTAGGCTGGACAGTGAAACTCCACCTTCCTAAAGCATATCTCTCACATTTGTCCCAGTTCACTCTGGCAGAAGATGCCTTTTCATACATGTTAAGGTAGCATGAAAGAGTTTTAAAGTCTTCTGGATTTTTTTAAAACACAGTAACATCATCAGCATATGCAGATAGGCTAACTGTGCAGGGTTTCTTTTAAGAGAGATAACCCAGACAGTTCCTTATTGAGCTTGTTTAGCAGCGGTTCTATGGCCAAGGTAAAGAGCATGCCAGATAGAGGACAGCCCTGTCTAATGCCTCTGCATTAGTATGTATGGTAGGGTTGTATGATCATGCTCAAGCAGGTCTTCAGTCTGTTTTCTAAAACTTTGGCTAGAATTTTATAATCAGTACACAGCAGAGACACCGGTCTCCAATTTTTTTAGCCACCCAAGGTCTTTCTTTTTAGGAAGCAGAGCGAGTACGGCTCTTGTACAGCTTTGGGGTAGAGTTCCAGAGTATCAACATTCTTTAAATACACTGCATAGGTCCTTTCCTAGCAGGCTCCAAAACTGCTTGTAAAACTAGGATGGAAGCCCGTCGAATCCAGCATCCATCATGTTGTTGAATGACGCTTCGGAAACCTCCTCATAGGAGATGCTCTGATCCAGGGTTTCTGCTTGTTCTTTACTCAGTTGTGGTATTCCCGTAAGCAGTTCATCAGGGCTGACTGACATGTTTCAGCGCTGAAGAGTACCGTGTAGAAGGTCACTGCTATCTTCCTCAATTCTGCTGTCTTGATGGTAGCACTTCCATTGGAAAGTTTTAGGGATACCATCTGATTTTTCGTTTTCACTTTCTTCTCTAGATTGAAAAAGAATGAGGTTGGAGCATCCTTGTTTTTTAGTACGGTGATGCGAGCTCTAACTAGGGCTCCCTTAGCCTGTTTAAGTAGGAAACCTCCGAGGCTGCACCTCCTGTTACCTAGATTCCTCTTATTGGTGTTGTTTTGTCCGTGAATTAGTTCATTTTCTATTGCTAACAGTTCATTCTCCAGGGTTTCTATTGCTTCTTTCTCTTTGTTCATGTTGTGTTTGGAGTATTGTTGGCAGAACATTTTTATTTGAGTTTTTCCAATTTCCCACCATGAGGCTAAAGCTTGTGAAGCTTTCCTTTTTTGATGCCCAATGAAGCCAGAATTCTGTGAAGTATCGGCAAAACTCTACATCTTTTAGGAGTTTTGTGTTCAGGTGCCAGTAGGGGGTGTGGTGTAACTGTTCCAGAAAGGAGAAGTCTACTGTCATTAGGTGGTGGTCTGAGAAGCCCACTGGTGTTATTGTGGATCTTGTGAGTTGATTATTACGTGTATGATTAATGTAGATTCTATCCAGCCTGGCTGTTCTTACGCTACCTCCGGTTACTTTCACCCATGTGTTCTGTTTAACTGAGGGATGCAGTGTTCTCCACACATCACTGAGGTTGTTCTCTCTGATTAAACCAGATAAATAAGAGGCTGATGCTATGTGTGGCTCTTCGCTATTTCGGTCTTCGATGAAGTTTAAATTTTATTTTATAAAATTGTTCCAATCTGTCAGGTCCTGTGATGTGGGCATAGATGTTGATAAACATCACCAATGTATTTCTAATTTTACTATGTACTGTACTATTAACAACCTGCCCTGCTCTAGCTCTGAGTGTGCAACAATGGCCATGTCGAGATGTTGTGAGAATAGGATGGCTACCCCTGCGCTAAGGTTGGTGCCGTGATTAAAGTACTGGGGGCTGCCCCACTCCCTCTCCCACTCCCTGTCATCATTGCTAGTGCTGTGTGTTTCTTGTAAAAAAAAAAAGTACATCTATTTTTTTTATTTACTCTCATATTCTATATCATTAACCTTTTGTTTTTGTCACGCCCCCCATTTATGTTTAGTGTCGCTATTTTTAAGATTCTCATGAGAAGAACAAGGAAGAGGAGGAATGAAGAGACAGTAAAGCCCTTAAACATAGGAAAGATCACCTTCTGTGCTCGATTCATCACCATTCTCTTTTCCTATTTTAGAGGAGCTTTCCCTCTCTTCTCTTTTCTCAGCTTGGTTAACAGTTTTTTCAGTCTAAATCTTTTCTGCTTACTCAATTCTTCATATCCAACCTGTTTTGTGATTTTGGCCATGGAATAAATGAATTTGTCGACGTTCGGGAATAGTCGGTCACCTGAACTGTGTGCTTCCCGTAGGTCTCATCAAAAAAATCACTAATTTCTTGTAATGAGTGCAATGATTGATTATCTTGGGAAGAACTTTCAGATATTTGTGACAGTGTTTCATCCTCCGACATCTCGTCTTCATTGTCCACTATGGTGTTCTTAGGTTCACCCTCCGCCATTTCTCTACTATTAACCCCTGCACTGGTGATGTTTTCTGTTACTCACTCACCGGGATTTGACTGCAGTCTCACCGCGTCCCCATGCTCGGCCCCAGGCTGTGCGACACCTTGCTCAGTGCTCGGTCCCGCTGCCACCCCGTCCTGAGTATCTATCGCCACTATTTCCCCGTTGCATTCACTCCCATGCCTCTGCGTGTGTGGGAGTGTCTCCTGGCTCCTGACTGTGACCTCACCCTGAACCTGCGTCTCCGGTGCTTGCTCTCTACGTTCACTTCCAGCTCTCACTGTGTGTGTGTGTAGGTGTTTCCTGGCCCGAGTTGCCGGTCACTGCCTGCTTTCTGTGCGGACAGGTGGAGTGCTTGTGCCCTGCATCCCCACACTCTAAACAATTCATACTTCAGGAGCTCGCGTACACAATGTAGTATGCATATTCATGCTTAACTTTAAAGGATATGTCCAAGCTCTGTGCGGGGTCACTCAAAAACAAACACTTGTCTCCGTAGAGACTGCACGTGATGAAGCCTGGAGTCTTTGCAGCCAAGGCGAACCGTTTTAAACCCGCTCGCGAACTTCCCAAAACGCGCTAGCTCCCGTTCCAGGAGCTCGTTAGCGATAAACGGAGGCATGCCTGACACTGTGACCCATGTAGCTGGGGTAAACAGCGGAGTTACCGCTATAAACAAGTCGTCCAAGATTATGCCACTTTCTATCAGGTTATGAACAAACTGCTCTTCACGGACGAAGAGCACCACTGCTTTGTTCATGCGCGATCCATGCACTATATTGTCATGCCCGATCTGCTCTCCAACAGCCAACAAAGCCTGCTCCACTGTGTAGCACGGATCCGCTGCGACCCTGACCCCATGTTTCGTGGATAATGACAGCGCTCCCGCCCCATGGAGGGACGCCATCACTCACACCGGCGCTACTAGCACAGCAAACACACTAGTCTTCACACGCCCCAAGTAGTTTGGTAAAAACTCAATTAAACTCCTCTTACCTTACTCTCAATAAACAGTAGGAAAAGTTGGAAACAGAAAGGCCCAAACAATTCCCGGTCTCACTCGGCACCTCCACACACTCTCCAAACACACTCACTCACCCAGCATGCAGTGCGAGAGAGAGACGAAAAAAAGAAAGACAGAGAGAGAGAGAGAGAGAGAGAGAGAGATGGAGACAGAGAGAGCGAGAGACAGAGAGACAGAGACAGAGGGAGAGAGAGAGAGAGAGAGAGAGAGAGAAACGGAGAGAGAGAGAGCGAGGGAAAGACGGAGAGAGAGAGAGAGGGAGGAAGACGGAGAGAGAGAGAGAGGGAGGAAGACGAAGAGAGAGAGAGAGAGGGAGGAAGACGGAGAGAAAGAGAGACACACACAACTACATCACACACTGGAACACACAAACACAAGCGCAAAGCAAAATGCAGTGCTATCTGTCCCTAAAG
>JAQQZR010000021.1:68433-87524 GCA_030068235.1 Notoglanidium macrostoma | reverse complement strand
CAAAACTATATTTGTGCAACCCAGTAGGTACCTGTCACAATCAGCAACAACTTTTCAGGAAGCAAGACTTTTCAAAAACATTGTTGTGCAGTGTAACTGATGAAATGAGAACAGTTCTTTTAGGTACCTGAGGTGGGAGGAACTGCTGAGGCACTTGAGCTCGTACTCCAGGGGAAGCATTTATGTGATGCACACCCGGCTGCTGCATTCCTCTCAAATGTGCAACACCACTAGTATTAAACACACCGCTCTATAAAAAGAGTTGTATAAAATGATTCCATAGTTTATCGGCACATGTATAAAGTATAATGAAATTCTTACCTGCATGCTTCTCCACACACCTGACTTAGCATTAGAAAAGTACAACATTATAATAAAATAAATACAAAGGACAAAATATTAAATACTATATCAAACAATGTCCAACATATAATGCAACATTTAAAAGCAGCACCAGCTCAGATTAGGATGCAATGATAGCAAATGCTTTAATTCAGTGGTCAACATTTCCCTACACACTGTAAAACCTGCAGCCCCTCTGAGAGTATTGGAACACAAGGCTAGTTCTTTTTTTCTGCTCTAGACTGAGGACATTTGGGATAGAGTTTAAAAGATGAACATAAGATGACAGACCAGAATATCCACTCTCATTTTCTGACATTTACATCTAGATGTGTTAAACAACTTAGAACATGACACCTTTTGATTGAACCCATCCATTTGTCAAGTGATCAAAATTATTGGAACATGAGAGTGACGTGTCGCTTGTTACCTGGCTGTGCCCTGTTGGGTTGACTGTTTAAACAATTAAAACTTTTAATGTCTGGTCTTGGTTTTATCCCTGGGTTGGCCTGTGAGGACTGGTGTTAAAGAGGATCAACCAACATGAAGGCCAGAGAGCTATCTACGGGAGAAAAGCAAGCTATTGTACTAACAATCAGATATGGAGCAGGTCGGCCAAGAAAAACAACAGCTGATAAATTGTGTGAGAGCTGTGAAGAAAAACAAAACACAACATCTTCCTCAGGGCAGGGGTGAAGGTATCAATTCAGTATTTGAAGAAGACTTAGAGAGCAGAAATTAAACTTGCAAACCAAAAATGAGCGAACCGCTCATCAGTAGTAAGAATCAGGACAGATTAGAATTCACAAAGAAATACAGAGATGATCCACAAACCTTCTGGAACCAATAACCCCTACCAGTGTGATGGAAAGGCCAAAGTGTGGAGAAAGAAAGGATATGCTCATGACCCAGAACATACGAGCTCATGGGTGGAGCACGTTGGAGGTAGCATCATGGCTTGGACTTGCATGGCTGCTTCTGGAACGTTCTCACTAATCTTTATTGTTGATGGTGGAGCTCATGATGGTAGCAGCAGAATGAATTCACAAGTCTACAGAAACATTGTCTCCCAATTTACAGAAAAATGCTTCCAATCTAACTGGGAGGAACTTCATCATGCAGCAAGACAACGACCCAAAACACACTGCAACACAACAAAGGACTCCATCAGGGGGAAAGTGAAGGTTTAGACTGGCCGAGTCAATCAGCAGACCTGAAACTGACTGAGCAGCGTTTCACCTCCTTAACGAAACCCCCCAAAACACACAACACCTGAAAGAAGCTGCATTACAAACCTGGAAAAGCATCACACCAGAAGAATGCAGCAGTCTGATGTCAGTGGGGCACCAGCTTGATGCAGTTATTACAAGTGAGGGATATGCAGCCAAATATTAAATGTTATTTAATTTAAATTACATTAAGTATGCCTATTCTAGTACTTTTGTTCATCTTAATATTTGGTGGTTTCACACTAAAGGTAACGACCCAAAGTAAAGGTGCCATGTTCTAAATTGTTTAACACATCTAGATGCAAATTTCAGGAAGAAAAAGATTAAATTATGATCTACCATCTCATGTTCATCTTTTGATCTCAAACCCAAATGTCTTTAGTGTATAGCAAAAACAGAGAGGCATTACTGTTCCAATACTTCCGGAGGGGACTTTAGCCATGTGACATTACTGCTCACTTAAAAAATAGTTTTTTCCTTGAACCTTAACCAAAATCATATTGTATTTATACTTATACATCATTTATATGCACTATATTTATAGTCCATTTCCGAGTAGGGTCCTACCGTGCCCGGTTCCTTGGAACTGTGTGAGCGAAAGCTTCCTCCTCCGCCTCTTCCTCCCCTCCTCATCTCACCATTAAAGTCAGTCATCCCTTTCCTGCTCCTGTCTGATGAGGAGATGGCTTCTTCATCCTAATCCAAACCAGTATTCGATAGCTATGTTAGCTATTTTGTGCATGTGGGTATACTACGTTACAGGAACGTTATATGATATATGTATGTGTTGCATGTTCCTGACAAGTCATATTACTGTGCACACTTTACATTCAGTAAGCAAACACTTTGTCTGCATTAGAATTAAACTCTGATGCCATATCATCACTTGAGTTACCGTGATCCCCATGTTTGACATCTGCCGAGTTACTGAACCTGTCCAGGAACCCCCACTATTTCCTCTCTGAGAACCCTGAAGGAAAACAGACCAACATTTAAAATATGATGGTAGACAAAATCAGCTAGAAACTACAACCCATCAGCTGAATTCAATGTTAGCTCTTTATCAAGCCCCTATGTACCTTTGCTCCGGTTCTCCTGCCACCCTGACCTTGGATCCAACCGCCAGAGGAAATGGAGGAAGAGTTGTCCTGAGACCTGTTGCCCCACAAGCCAGAACCACTATCTTCCTCCTCCCAACTGGAATGGCGTGAAGTGTTTAAACCTTCATCACTCCAGCCATCTTGCGTAGTTTTTGAACCTGTGGACAAATAAGCATATAGCTTGTGCAAAACTCAAGTTGCACCTGCAGATCCAGATATAAGTTGTAGTATAAACCAGAATGTCCTGTCCAACTCATGGAAAACAGCTGGATCATTAGCATAAAACATTACCAATGTGTTACATAGGAAGTAAACAGAGTGATAGATCTCAAAGTGTAGGGTAGAAATTAAAAGCTAATTCAATTCAATAAATACAATGATACACACAGGCTGGGAGATGTTCAATAATCGTGCTAGAGCTAAACCACTACAGGATGATAGAGTTCCAGAAGCAGGACTGGAGATGGCTTAGATCATCAGAAGCATAGTTGGTACAAAAACCCTGAATTTTACAGCATGGTAAAATTTGTGTTGGAAAGGCTGGATCTCAGGGAGTAGGGTTTGGCACACCTGGCCTAGAAACACAAAGACATTCTTACCAGTCTTGCCTGGATTGGAGCGGGAGCCACTCCATCCTGACACTTTCCCAGATTCCTCTGGATCCCTCCAGCCTGAGGGAGCATCAAAGGCCTTCCCCCAGCCTGATGTACTGTTGTCCATTGCCTGTTCAGATGCACCAGCACTCGGTTCCCATGCTAAAGATGTTAGGGGAACCAAATAAGTTTTAAGCAAGGTACAGTATGAGTATATTATAAAAAGATCATCACCCTATTACAACAGGATTTGTATTACACTCCCACAGAAATGTCCCTATCTATACATCCTAACAAGCTATGTTCAATTCACTCCCAACCTGTGTTTCTGTCTCTGCTGGTCAGGGTGGTGGCTGGCATGGACTCATGTTGTTGCGATGCCTGATCCCTCTGCTGCAGGTTGCTCTTGTCCCACATATTGACACTCCTGTTGTCATAGTGAGTGGGGTCACCCCAGGCCGATGTACCATCGTCAATCTCCATTTTCCTGCTAATTGACTGGGGTGAGGGCTCCTCCCAACCGCTTGGCTCAATGGCTGAAGATGTGTGTGGGATGGAGCCAGGCTTCCAACCTGAGCTTTGGTTCAGTGCCATGGGGCCTTTAGGTGGATCCCTGACCTCCCGTGAGGCTCTTGGTTGTGTAAGCTGGGACTGGGATTGTTGATGATTTGGACCTATCTGTGCAGTTTGACTGTCCGGTATATGTTGGGGGTGGTGGTTGTCGCCCCATCCCTGATGCTGTCTGCTTCTCCAGCCCTCATCCTCCGAGTTAGCCCATGCCTTCTCGCCTTGTCCAGATCTACTCTTGTTTTCTCCCCACTGAATGTCTCCTGGGCCCCAACTGCCCTTGTTGCCTTCTCTCCACTGCCCACCATCTATCCTATTCCCATCCCACCTTCCTACCTGCTCATCCTTGGAAGCCTCCACCCAGCTGTTGCCTCTCCCTGTCAGTACAGCATCCTGTTTACAATCCATTTTCTCCTCTGTTGGTTCCTCTTTATTCCGTGCCCCTTGACTTCTGGCCCCCTTCACCTGGCCCAGCAAATCCCTGGACCACCGAGGACAGCCAGGGCTATTTAAATTAATCTGATCATGTCCAGTCCAGTCTCGACCTGATTCAGAGCTACTGTTCCCCTCCAAATCCCAGGCAATGCTCTGCTTGATCTGGGTCTGCCCCCAGCCAGAGTTACAAAGTACTCTGGGATCCAGATCACTTCGATTGAGCATACTCTGTAAGGTCACTTCAGTGCATGAGGCTTGAGTTCTGGAGTTGTTCTGAGACCAAGTCCCATCTTCACAGCTTCCGTGGCCACCAGATTTACACTCTGATCCCTCCCATTCCCTCTCATTCATCCCTCTCTCACTATCTGTTGTGATATTGGTTGCAGTCATTTGAGTGTCCTGTAAACAACCCTGAGGGTGTTCTTTTACATGTCCACTCATACCTTCTTTTGGCACGTCACGTTGCCTAATTGTAGCTGCCTGCTTTTTTAGATCACTGCTTTCTTCCTCCCAGTCTGTCTGAGAAAACTCATGACTGACTCCATCATTTCCAGTGACATTCCATTCCACTTGGCTTTCCCCAGATGTTCCCCACATTTCTCCAGTTTCCAGTAGTTCTCCACTTGCCTTAGTTTGACATGTATCAGGGGTTAAGGCTTTTAGAGTTGTACTGGAAGCAGGAAGCTGCATTGCCTCATTTAACCCTTTGCAGACATCAGCAATACCAGCTTCTTCTTGTTTTGGTCCTGCTTCTTTTTCCACCCTGTTGTCCTCCCATTGCCCTCCATCCTGGCTTTGTATCATCTGCGTTATGCTTTCTACACCTGCTGAATTCAAGGCTGTTTCACAGGAGGAAGGGGCAACTGATTCTGTGTTGCCTCCTTCTGCAGTGACAGCAAGCTCCACCTGTTCTGTCTTGTTCTTTTGCATGACTTGATTGCATTCCCATAAAGTGTTGTTTAGGGAGTCATTCTGCCTCCTGCTGTCCACAATACTGGGCCATGCTTGCAGGTCAGCACTGTCCACTACAGTTTTATCCATTCCCTGAGACCGCAGCGGTGCTCCCGAGCCCGGGCCACATGTGGAATTTGCATAAGTTAAAGAAGCTAAAAAAAAGAAAGGAAAATGGAGAGGTGAGATCTACATTAGTGCTGAAAATAGTGCTGAATCAAGCTATTTATAAGTTGCATTTGCGTTTAACTAATCTAAATGCCTCATTCATGAGGGCTGAAGAAAAGTAAATAAGAATGTATTTTGGTGAATAGCAATAAAGGTGCATATAAGAACGTCTTGGCCCACCTGAGCGTTGTGTAGTGTTTGCATTTGACTGATCCCCTATATGGAGGAATGGTGAAATACCGTCTAGCGACTGGCCTCTCTTCAGCAGAATTTTAGGCTCTTGATGGTTATGGAAACGAGGTGGCACTTCTCGGGACATGTGCCATGGAGACACCGCAGAGGAGACCTGCCCATTTGACGAAGTGGTTTGCTTTGCATTATCCTCCCCCACAGGGAGCGCTGTAGAGCCCCCAGGAGCAGGATAAGGGGACAAAGATGGCGTGGAAATAGAGCGCAGTGTCACACAGTTGAAGGGGGCAGAAGTGGTCGATTCTGATTGGAACACCAAAAGACAAAATATTATTCTTTTGATCCCTGTTCAACATCAGTATGTCAGTTAGTTATATATAGTTCACAGTTCCCATGAAACTAATGACAGTGAAGTACTTACCTGTAAGTATCTGTTTGGTGTCCTGAAAAAAGACAACACAACACACACTCAGTATAAACAACATTCAGTATTAGCTAAACTCAGAACGTCAATATGCCCAAGCCACGGCACCAAACTGAACACCTTAAACACACCACCTAGTAAAGAGTCTAGTTATGTTTTGGCTGTGTTAAACCATAAAGTGCCACACCTTGTGGGAAACTGGATTACTCGGAGCTTCTTCTGTGTTTTTAAAGTCTTCCATTAAACTCTAAAACAGAAAAGACATACATGATGTGAGTAGACTTACATATCCACAAAGATGTCACATTAGCAGAAATAGAACAGCAAAAAAGACCAGCAATTTTAGAAAATCTAGTTTTATGTAAATAATGACAGCGGGTATATAAATCATAACCATATTAAATCATGACAAGTCATATTACTGTAACAGTGGACTGAATTGTAACAAGTCATACTACTATAGCAACAGTCATATCAAATCGTAATGAGTCACATATTACTGTAACGACAGGTGCATCGAATTATAACAAGCTGTAAAGATTGTAAGCAGTCCTACAGTACTGTAACTACAAACACATACCGTAACTACAGTCACATCATATGTTAACAGTTTTATGAAATTATAACAGATAAATTAAATAAAAATAACAGGCATATTGCACTGCATTGTCATAGCGTAGTGACAGAAGTATCAAACTGTAATGAGTTATTTTGTACCATAAGAGTTGCATCAAACTATACCAACTCGTTTTGCAAGATGGCGCGGCCACGTCCGGACGCCTTCCTGACCACTCCGCATAGACTGTGCTCCTTTTCAGGTTTTTATTTACTTATTGTTTTCTTTCATGTTCCAAAGTCAGCTGGCTTAATAGTTTATGATAGCAGAACGCTTCTCAATATTGGTAATAACTTTGCACATGCAATCTCGGACACTTTTAAACCCGACCCGTCGTGGCCGACTGAGATAATCGGATAACAACAATGAAAGCGGCGCTCGCCCGCGGCGTAGAACAAAGTAACGCCGGAGGACATGTGCTGGAGTCCGAAACAGGCCGAGACAGCAAGCGCACCGTGCACCACTGCCTAGTATCCTGCTGGCTAACGTACGGTCACTGGAGAATAAGCTGGTCCACCTAAGGGCCAGAGTCACTTTCCAACGGGACATGAAGGATTGTAACATTCTGTGCTTCACTGAGACATGGCTGACCCCCACCGTTCCAAACCATGCCGTAACTCCGTCAGACTCATTCTCAGTGTTCCGCACGGACAGAACGTCAGAGTCGAACAAAACCAAAGTGGAAAGTGGTGCGATACCAGGAGCGTTTCTACTTTCTCCAGCGGCTGCTCGCCTCATTTGGAATACCTGAGCATTAAGTGTTGCCCCTTCTACCTGCCCCGCGAGTTCACCTCGGTCATCGCCACGGCTGTCTATATCCCACCCCACGCGGACACAGGTATGACTCTGTCTGAACTACATGATGTGCTGAGTGCGTTTCAAAATAAAGATCCAGGCACAGCCCTCATTGTAATAGGGGACTTTAATAAAGCAAACCTCAGACAAATTATGCCGAACTTTTACTAACTCGTTACATGTCCGAGGAGGGGAGATAGAAGTTTGGACCATTGCTACACGCCATACAAGCAGGGCTACAAAGCCTGCTTCACATCCAGCTTTTGCTTAGCCCGATCACAACGCGATTTTCCTCATTCCTCAGTATAAACAAACATACGTAGGGATGAGACCGTCACGAAGGAGGTGAAGCGCTGGTCTGCCCATTCACGCTACGCTACAGGATGCGCTCGATGACGTAGACTGGGACATGTTCCGGTCATGCGCGGATGACATCAACGAGTTTACTGAGATAGCAGTTAGCTTCGTTAGCATGCTAGCAAAGGAGATCATCCCTACAGTGAGAGTCAAGACATTCCCAAATTAGAAACCGTGGGTGGATAGATCGATCCACGCTGCAGTGAATGCCAGGACCGCCACTTACAACGCGGGTATTGCCACCGGTGATGAGCGCCTACAAAGCGGCGTCATACAGCGTTCGGCGCGCGGTGAGACACCAAACGCCGGTATCGGGAGCACATGGAGTCTCACTTCCACCAGGGTGACACACCACACATGTGGTATGGACTGCGCACAATCACGGACTACAAAGCCAAGGACACTGCGACGATCAATGCCAACTCTGCATTCGCCAACGAGCTGAATGAGTTCTTCGCCCGTTTCGAGGTTAGCCAGGTGGCTAGTGCTAACTACATCCTGACAACGGAGGACGGTGACGTCATCAGCGAGGAACAGTTGCGAGCATCGCAGAGCACGACGTCCGAGCAGCGCTGAGGAGAGTGAACACCAAGAAAGCAGCGGGTCCAGATGGCATCACCGGTCATCTGCTGCGTTGCTGTGCTGACCAGCCAGCAGGTGTGTTCACTTCCATCTTCAACGAGTCCCTGGCAAAGTCCGTGGTCCGCACTTGCTTCAAAAGATCCACCAGTGACCAAGTACAACAAGCCCTCATGCCTGAGGCCGGTTGCACTGACTTCGGTGGTAATGAAGGTGTTCGAGAGGCTGCTGAAGAACATCATCTCCTCCTCCATCCCTGGCACCACAGACCCGCTCCAGTTCACCTACCGACCCAACAGATCCACAGAGGACGCCATCTCCCACGTCCTGCACACCACTCTCAGCCACATGGACAAGAAACAGGGTAACTATGTGAGATTGTTGTTTGTAGACTACAGTTCAGCGTTCAACACAATAGTGCCGGTAGACTGTACAAAAGCTGAAGGATCTAGGACTCAACAGCCGTCTGTGTGAATGGGTGTTGGACTTCCTCTCTGGGAGATCTCAGGTGGTGAAGGTGGGTAGGTGCATCTCTGACAGCATCACCACCACCAACACGGGAGCGCCACAGGGGTGCGTACTCTCACCACTGCTGAACTCCCTCTACACGTCTGACTGTGTGGCCACTCATGGCTCCAACACCATGGTGAAGTTTGCTGATGACACGGTGGTGTTGGGCCTCATCTCCAACAACGATGAGGTGGCCTACATGGACGAGGTTAAGAACCAGGCATCGTGGTGTCAGGACAACCACCTCCAGCTGAACGTCTGCAAGACCAAGTCGCTGGTGGTGGACTTCGGAAGGAGACAGCAGCGAGACTACAAGCCCCTCATCATCAGTGGAGCTCCAGTGTAGAGGGCGCTGTCCTACAAGTATCTCGGTGTCCACATCTCCTCAGACCTGATATGGACTGCTCACATCCAGGTCCAATCCAAAAAGGCTAGGCTAGGCAGCACCTGTACCATCTCCGACAACTGAGGAAGTTCGGGTTCTCTCCAGTGATCCTCAGGACTTCACAGAACATCAAATCCTGGTATGGGAATAGCTGTGCTCAGGACCAAAAAGCCATTCAGAGAGTGATCCGTGTGGCAGAACGCTGCTGCAGGTCTGTTCTCCCTTCCCTACAGGACATTTACACTAGGAGATGCTGGTCCAGAGCAGATAGGATTTTAAAGGACTCGTCCCACCCCAGTAACAGACTGTTTCAACTTCTGCAATCGGGCACTCCCCTCACAGCATTACCACAGTATTAACAAAAGGACTGGAACAGGACTTCAATATCATAGTCTCGGTCACATTTAGAAGACTCACATCATTTCATATCACAACTGAGTCATTATACATCACAGACTGCTACACTGTACATGCTGTTACAATACTGTTTATATTACTCTGGTCACTCTGTTTACATTACCGTTTACTCTGGTCACTGTTTGCGGTGCTAATATGGCACAATGCACTTTAACATTCCATTTGCACAATTTACATATTGCTACTAATCAGATTTTCTATATTACATATTTTATCTCTAACAATTTCTTTATTTTTATTCATAATTTCTTCATTTTTATTTGTTTCAGATTTTTTTTATTAAAATTTACTTATGTTTATAATATTTACACAGTCAAATGGAGTGGTTCAAGATACATTTCACTTTGTGTTGTACTTGTATGACTATGCATGTGCCAAATAAACGATCTTGAATCTTGAATCATATTGTACCATAATTACAGTCGTATCGAACTGCGATGAGAGACGTACTGAATCGTAAAAGACAGATGTATGGAACTGTAAATAGAAGCATATCAAATCGCAATCACAGACATATTGAACAGTGATAACAGCCATACTGAGTTGTAAAGGAGGTCCTACCGATTTTATATATATATATATATATATATATATATATATATATATATATATATACACACACACACATACACACACACACACACACACATACATATTGTATGTGCTCAACTTTTGCAGTTGAATCCACATACCAAGTTTCGTGACTCTACCTAATGGGAGGATGGATGTGTGAAAAAGAAAGAATGATAGCGGTGCAGAGAAAATGTTACTCTGTATTTATTTAAAGCACAACAACCTAATGACATTTACCAGCTTTGGTGGCTCTAGCTTTTAATCTCTAGGAGCACTTGGGTCTCGAAAATGAACTAAAGCCAATGGATCTAAAAAGAAAGGGGTGGGAAATTAAACAGAAAGCAGGAGTAATAGAGGTATGAAAAGCGGTGGAGTGCTTAGTAGTATTGCCCAGAGCATGGGCCAAACATTTTGCAGTTAGAATGAAGCTTCTAACATAAAATCTTTTGGAGTAGTTAGGCCTTGAAAAATCAGTTGAAGCCAATAGGAGAAAAGTGAGGGATGAAAAAAAAAAAACAGAAAGCAGGAGTGATGGCTCATGAAGAGAGGCTTTTGGAGTGCTTGGTAGTATTGCCCAGAACATGTCTAGTAAGTTTCCCATTCAAAGTCTATGGGGAAAAAATGGATGGAATGAGGTATAAAAAAAGAGATAATGCAAGTGTGTGATGGCATCAGTGCTGCTCATGACCGATGGATGTGTGTTTGTTTGGTAGGTATTAAACGATAGCATGTTAAATAAATCAAATGTTAAATTACAAGATACCTGCATGGTTGGGAGGGTTACTTTAAAAATGTACTTCGATACAGTTACTAATTACTTGCTAAAAGAATTTAGTAAGTAACCTAATCTAATTACCACAAAATGAAAGTAATGTAACTGATTAATTTCTGTTACTTTTGGATTACCTTAATACCAAATCTGTGGATGATGACAACATTTTCTCACCTGGAAGTTAAAACCTGCACTGTACTGCGATGTTCCTATTTTCTGATTTAAAGACAAATAATGGTGAAATATCCACTTATTGAAATTTCCACTTATTTTTTCACTAGAGGCCATGATTATGAATTGGTGACTGTAAGATTAACTATGAGTGGCTGAAGTGGTGTTGTGAGACTCATGTGTGTTGTGTGCACATGTACATGTAGTATATTGTTCTTATTTAGGGCTGCAACTACCGATTATTTTTGATGACTTTTTATTTATTTTTTGATAATTATTTTTATTTGATTATTTTCAGGGTGTTAATTGAATAATTTTCCTTGATTTAAAATATTTTTGCAGCATTTTAATCAGCACTACAGAACTTTTTCTTAACTAGGCTTAATTAAATAGCAGTTCAATAATTACATTGGTGACATTTATCAGATAATGTTCAGAGCAGAGAATATTATCAACTGCTCATGTCAACCAAATGAATGTTTATACTCATTCAGTATAACCATTATATATGAATGGTACTGAATATACACTCAGACTAACTCAAGGTGACATTATGTCACCTACATCATTTACTGTTATCACTTTCTTTTATCACTTACCACACTTTTTGCAGCTGTGTGTCTGTGTTTCAAGCTATTTTAATGTCAAATTTCGATCAGACAAATTCAAAATAAAGATAAAATAAATATTTATTTTTTAAAAACAGTTATTTTTATTATCGATTTTTATTGATTTTGTTGATTAGTTGTGGCAGCCCTTATGCATTTTACAATTGTATTCCTGTAAATAATCCCAGTTTTTCCTAAATGTATCAGTAGTCTTACTACAGCTTTTTTCCCTGTAAATTAACGGAATTCAGTTACTTTTTTTGTATCCTAATTAAGAAACACTGTTCCATGTATTCCATTACTCCTCAAATCTGGATACAGGATGTAAGGGACTACAAGATAGGTCTTTGTTCTGTAAGCACTATAATAAGAAGCAAAAGGATACTATAAATCTTTGCTTTGCAAGCACTATAATAAGAAATGAAGGGATAACAAGCTAGTGCTTTGCTTTGCCATGACTTCCAATTTGATTGATTTTTTTTTATACAATATTTAAAGATGATGGTCTTTAAGAATAGAAGTTGTCTACCAAATTATGTGCAAATTGGACAAACTGATATGATGGATGTTATAGGATTTACAAATAATTAAAAATGGTGGATCATCCCATGGGATTATCTTGGTCCCATTGCCTTTTTTGTTCATCTGGAGTCAAGTAATCGGTTAAAATAGAATTTTGACTCTCAGACAAATGGTTTAAGTTTTATAGCCCAAAATATGTTTTGGCTTGCTATAGTGCCACCATGGGGACAGTTGGGGTAAACTTTACTACTAATACTCATATTTGGTGAACATAGGACCCTAACTGCCATGTTTGGTTGCTCTAGCATGTACAGTTTTTGCTGTGCAATCACTTTTAGTGCAGGAAATTATAAATATATAATCACAACAAACACAATATGGTTCCAAATATTCTGCTCCTTGAACCCCTAAAAAAATCTAAACAAATACAATAGAATTCCAGCAGCTTTGCTGCTTGAACCTCTACTAACAATAATGCAATTTTTTAAGAATATTCATATATAGCAATATAGCAATATGTTATTCAATGACATGAATAGCTACAACCCTGGCAAAAATATGAAATCACAGACACAAAACTATTTTATTTAACAGTTGAACATTTGTGAAACATACCTTAAAAAATGTAATGAAATTGTTGTAATTAATGGCAATTTTTTATGACACTTTGACGTCTTCCTTGCTTTACCTGTATGTTTCCCCTTTACAATCTTCCCGATTTTGCTTGTATATTCTACAAATTTTAGAGACAATTTGGAAAAATTGTTTCTAAAATTTTTGACTGGGAAGAACCAATATATTTTGCCACACACTATGTTGAATTACCTTCTTGAAGGAGTTTTATCACCATTGTTTCAACTGACAGCTCTCTTGTGGGGTTAGGCCCATGTTTTGCCCATGGCGTTAGGCCCATGTTTACTGTCAATCAGCCTGGTGCAACAGCTATCCCCTGAGGCCCTATTACATGTTTCATTGCTGCTTTCTGGGTTTTAGAAGAGGGTGCAGTGTACATCATCTATCACAATTCCAGGTGTTGAATCCAGGGCTTCCACTTGAAAGTCTCTGACCAGGTAATCTTCCATATATCCTAACCAGTATACTGTATGCAAAGTGTCTGATGATTTCATTGGTTTTTCAGCAGTCATAACTGTGGAAAAAAAGTTACTACTACTCTGTTAATGCCCAAAGTTTTGTTGCAATTAGAATGTCTGTTTGCCAATGAATCAACATCGGAGGGTTATTTAACATATTTATTCTGGTAATTACTATTCTGCTATTTTAAAAATGTATTCTGGTAATTACTAATTACCTGTTAAAAATTGGAGGCAGTAACCTAATCCAAGTATCACAATAGTAAAGTAACATAACTTGATTACTTTCTCTTACTTTTGGATTACCTCAACACCAAATCTGTAGATGACTACATTTTCACAGCATCAAGGCAAAACTTGCACTGTACTGTGATGTTACAGAATCTCCAAAATGTCAGGTCTTGTGGGGTGTTCCCCATATGCAGTAGTTGATACCTACCAAAAGTGGTCTAAGGAGGGACAACTGGTGAACTGGCATCAGTACATCAGCATCAGACCTGGACCATTGGGCAGTGGAATAATGTGGCCTGGTCTGATGAATCACATTGTCTTTTACATCATGTGGATGGCTGGGTGTGTGTGTGTATCACTTACCTGCGGAAGAGATCGCACCAGGATGCACTATGGGAAGAGGCAAGCTGGCAGAGGCAGGGTGATGCTCTGAGCAGTGTTCTGCTGGGAAAAAACTTTGGTTCTGGCATTCATGTGAATATTATTTTGATACATACCATATTCCTAAACATTGTTGCAGGCCAAGTACACCCCTTCATGGCAACAGTGTTCCATAATGGCAAGGGCCTCTTTCAGCAGGGTAATGTGCCTTTCCACTCTTAAAAATTGTTCAGGATCATGACAAAGAGTTCAAGGTGTTTACTTGGCCTCAATATTCCCCAGATATCATTCCAATTAAGAATCTTTAGGACGTGCTGAACAAACAAGTCTGATCCATGGAGGCCCCACCTCACAACTTATAGGACTTAAATGAACTGCTGCTAATGTTTTGGTGCCAGATACCGCACCACAACTTCAGAGGTCATGTGGAGTCCATGACTCATATCTGTCCTCATACCTGTACAACTTTTTGGTACCCCCTTATTAGTTAGGTAGTGTTATCTTATATTATTATATCTATATTATCTTAGTGGATACTATTTTCATATAGCTCAGAGAGCAAAATGTGCTCTCACACATGGCTTACACTCTCCCCGTCCCCCGTCCCCCCCAGTTACTAGCCAATCATGGCAGTGCATGTGTACAGAAGGGGGTAGGTAGCGCTGTACTATGATTGTTTTATGCCACCCCCTGGCATCGCATGTGTAGCAGTTTGGATAGATGTAGTCAGCTGGCTTCTGGAGGAAGCAAGTGATCGGCTCATTGGTAAGTGCTGTGTGATGGACACAACTGTCTGATTGGTGGGAATTGGTGGGGGGGAGGAGTATTTGAAATTCCATAAGAAAACCTGAGCATTAATATAAATGTTTTTATTATAAAATTTAAAAGCATTTAATATTAAAATCAATTAATATAATTTTTTAAATTAATATAAAAAAATAAAAGTGGGGGTTTGTGATGTCTTCATTGGTGGGTTTTTAAGCATGCTGCTTCAAAACTTTAAATGGTGGACTGGAAAAAGAGGGAACCAATGGATTCCTTGTTTGCAGACAAATAAAGTGGGGTGAGATGTCTTTGATGTTTATAAAAAATTGTTTATCAAATCAAATCAATTACTAGGTATTCTCAGATTTCCATTTTGATCACAATTGTCCCCTCATAGGTAGTGCCACCCAGAGAGGGAGTGCAAGTCACACTCACTTATAACACTTATATACACTTAATCTATATGGGTGATTCTTATCATTCATATTACACCTCACATATGTAGGTAAGCACCCCCTTTCTGCCACAGAAGCACTAATCACTTGCATGTGTAAGTGCACTGTGAATAAATGCAGACAAACACACAAACCAGCTTATGTCTGACAGTAAACCCCCTGAGTGGGCAGATCAAGGAACTACTTCTTAAACACTGTAGACAATTAAAGTGAATTTGCATAGATATTCAGATTTTTCCCAATCTTATTTGGTGATTACTAAAGCGGGACATTACCTAGCATATGGGTGGTATGTTTAAATGATTATTTGACTATATAACTAGTATGTGTAAATGTATGTCTGGCTCTGATGGGAAGCTATAATATGACCTTGGACTCACACTCCACGCTCATTTCCTTGGTGGGAACCTGCTCTCATGAGATTGCAAAAGTTATATTGGCTTGTGTGAAAGGTCCCATCTTCACACTTTTTTGGATATTAGTTCTTTCTCAGCTCCAGCAGGTGTTTACGCCTTTTATATGAAGGACTCCAGCTCATCCAGTGTGGTCATGTGTATTGTAAATGAAAGGTCTGGTACTAATATTATTCAATGTGTTTATTAAGTAAAATTATTATTAGTTGTGCAACAGTTATAAATAGGGACTAGATAGAATAGTATCTATATGTTATATAGTATAGTTGATACGTTCTTTGTATTTTTACTCTTGTTAATCCTTTTTCTTTGACATATTCTTTTAATTTAGTTTATCCCCTTGTTTAAGTGTTTACCTTACTTTATGAGATTACAATTAATGCCAAGCTACAATAAATCTAACAGGTCTTATGGGATACAATGAATGTACAATGAAAGTATATGATGGAGGTAGTGATTGCACATATATGGCAAATAGTCTTCTGGTTATCCTGTATTTCTTATGGAGAGATCATGACTCTGACTTTAATAAAGTAGAGAGGGTCATAATGAAACTCCAATGACAGGCGGGATGACACTAGCAGATATTCAGCTAATATTCAGCAGATAACTGGATCAACTCATACTTGCTCATGTCAAGATATACTGTATCTGCCAAGTTAGATAAAGGAGGTTAAAGTAACACTGGTGAGCTTTGATTATTTACAAGCAAAACTGCTCTCAAAGCATCCAGCTTGGTCGCACTGATCAAAAAACAGTGTTTAGTATTGCATCAGTTGCCACCTTAATTGTATTTTGTGGAGTTGCTGGGAGTTTAGGATATTTTGAAATAAGGATTCCATTGTTTATATTAGCAATTGTCCTTTTGGGAAAATGTCTGTCACTTTAAATTTTATGGTGCTACTCCATGCCTAGTTAACAGGGGCCAGGGGCCGTGGTAACACAGTGGTAAAGATGTTGGACCAGTGATCGGAAGGTCATGAGTTCAAATCCCAGCACTGCCAAGCTACCTCTGCTGGGCCCTTGAGCAAGACCCTTAACCCTCAATTGTTCACTTGTATAAATGAGACATATGTCGCAAACCAAATATTACAAAACATTTAAGCTTTTAATGGTCTCAATAAAAATCACTGAGCAGAGAACTAACAAGAACTAAAAAAGCACTCCTGAGATTTCTGCCTTCTTTTGCTCATCAATACTCATTGCTGAAACTATTGGGGGGAAAAGCTGGAAACAGGGAAGTTCACTTACATACTGTTCTGGTACACAAAGAGAAGATCATAAAGATTTCAATGTTTAAATTATATAAAATTGAAAGTAACTTGTCTGGGTGTTCAAAATTTTCCAAAATATTTTCTGACTAACACTGAGTGGAACAACATGGACTCTTCTTTCTGAAAAAAGCCATCTGCAAGTTTACCCACAAGACTTCAGCATTTAAAGGAACTCAAGGGAAAAACTGTCCCACACAAATTTATATTATCTATTTGTTTAATTCATGCTAATTTTCCTGACCAATGATTTGCTGTTGAGTGTAGCAGTGCATATACCATCTCTTTCTCCCTCTCTCACACACACACACACACACACACAGATGCACACACATGCAGTGTGTCTCTTTCACTCTCTATAACATCCATGAAAAAAAGGACATCCATCAATTCTATGTTTTTATTTATCAGGGCCTAAATGACAATTGTGTGGTCCTCTCTAACTTCTATATACAAACAAATAACCTCAGGTGACAAAAGAAAACCACAACAGGTTTCAATATGCAGCCATTTTTTTCCCCCTGATCTGGGACAAGGCAGACAGGGGGGCCATCTTTTGGTTAAGTAAAACACAATCAAGAGAGGCCATTAACCAATCAAGTTCTGATATTTGTAAATAGAGTTCCAACACAAAATTAATGTCAGTGCACTAAAGACAGACCTGACACGTCTTCCTCCAAACCAATAGTTTCATCCTGTGTGGCTAAATAATGTGTTACTACAAGCTATAAAATATTGAAAACCAGTCAGTTGCATTAGTTTTAAGTATTTCTAATATTTTCTTGTACTAAAGGTTTGACAAAGAAGTTTATTTATTTTTACTCTGGGGGTAGGACCAAACTTCTGGCCTGTAGTGTGTACACACTATAGACTATGGATGAAGGTTATTAATGAATGTTAGAGGAGCAGACAATCAGGAGTTGGTTTGGTTTCAAGTGTGTACACATATGGTCCTTGTTTTGGCATAAATACCATGAAATCTCATGGATGACCTATGACATAGTTTGACCCCAGAGATCAAAGGGCACAGCCACTGAGCAGCAAATTAATGCACTATGTCACATTTTGCATGACAACATGTTCAGACAGACTTAACAATGTCAAATCTTATATCTTTCAGAGATTCCTCATGTTAGTCACTTTTACCTATTTTATTTATTTTACGAGGATTTCTCTTTCTTCTTCCTCTTTTACCTTCTTTCTCTCTAGTATTTTTCTTTTTTTCATTTTTATGCTACATGAAACATTTCTCCTTGGATAATTATTTGTTTCTTTACAAATTTTGTTCTCTCACAATTGTTCTTTCTGTTCATTGCTACTACTCTCTATACTCCCCCCCCCCTCTTTTCACCTTCTTTTTCTTTTTCCATGATATTTAAAGATGTTTCACTTCAGCTGTGTTCAACATTGTTTGCCTGCCCAGCTGTCAAAACAGTGGTGTGTTTTTCTTTTTTGACCTAGTATGCTACCTGGAGCGAGTGAGAGAGAGAAAGAGAAAGAGGGAGGGAATGAAGGAGGAGGGTTTTAATGGCCATGTTTGGACACAAGCAATTATGTTTAATTATTGTTTTTCTTTTCAGTTTCCTTGTCCTGATGGAGGTCCCAGCCATAAAACAGGCTACAATTTGTCCTCTTCGAGGAGGCCCACTTGGCACTGTTTTGCAGCTTGTCCCTGGGACTCCTGAATCTGGAGTTGATTCAAATACATAGTGATGGGTAAATTAACCCTAAAGCCCCAGCTTTCAATTTACTCAGCTAAGAGATTATACTGTTTATGGCAGGTCTTTTATATCCATTTGGTTTTTAAAAGAAACTTCTCCTGCCACCAGCAGAGGGAAAGCCACTTTACTTCATTACCAATTTATTTTTTCTTTTGACTCTGTATTTTATAAAAATATTTTATGCCAGAATGTTATGATCTTTCTATATCTAATAGTTACATATTAGATGTAGATAATGTAATAATGTGTGTGTGTGTGTGTGTGTGTGTGTGTGTGTGTGTGTATGTATATATATAAGAAATAAACTATTAGACAAAAAGGACACAAACAGCAGTAAATGACAGGAAAAAGAAAAAGGAAAGAGGGGAAAAAAAAAAAAAATTCAGTTACATCAGAAACCCAATTTGGGATCAAGTGTGATGGAGGAGCAGTTCATTGCGTCTAACTGTCTATATATATA
>JAQQZR010000021.1:48135-61873 GCA_030068235.1 Notoglanidium macrostoma | reverse complement strand
TAAATAACTTGTTGCCAGCTGAAACATAATCATCCATGCAGTAATTATCCAATGGGAGGCTCTTACCTATTTGCTTTATTAAATCCAGGTGGTGACCTTTTTTTGGACAGGCAGTGTATGTGCTTCTTATTTTAGATCACAACATGTCCTGTCATTACCATCATCTTTTGACCTTATATGGGCATGATTTGTCTGCGGGAGACTCTGCTCCACCGCAATCATTTTCCAAGAATCACGCTACACTTGTTAATTTGGGGTTGGGGCTTCTAAATTTTAAATAGATTACAATTACAGCCTCACACGATACAACTTATATGACTTTCAGGTGGAACAAAGTTGCCTTAACCGTCCCATGCTTCACAATTTACCACATTTCTTGTTTTCAGGTACTTTCTGCTTCCTACTCAAACTATTACATTATCAACAACTTTATCATAACCAGATTATATAGTTAGATTATATTTAAGGTGTTGCTTTAAGCGCTCTAACCATAATTCAATGCGTACACACAGAGCTATAGGGAGGGGACGGCTGCATATCTGATGCACAGACACACACACAGTGCATATCAGACACACAGACCCCGTTTACACTTGGTATTAAAATACATCTTGGGCGATATGAGCACAACTGGATAGTGCTACGTAAATACAAGTGTAAACGACCTCCAAGACGCATTCAAGATGCATTCGCTCAAACCACTTGCTGAGGTGGTCTGGGACACATTTAATTTGAACAAAAATGGTCAGCTGGACACCTTGGAGAAACACGATAAACACAGGTGTACACGGCAACGTGTCCTGGCAGTCTATTGGTGACCTGAATGCTCAAGACGCATTTTAAAACCAAGTGTAAACAGGGCCACACACACATACAGCTCACACATATGGACGTGCTTCTGTTTCTCGGTTCTTATTTTAGCCTTACTCGCCTAGAGCCTGTCCAGCGTTAAAATCATATTTTAATTAGTTTTCACATGTACAACTATCACTTACATACATATACATATCTAGCACAACAACACACACAAACATAAATTTCTGGCACATTTTGTTCTAATCTGCCTTCCCAAAATTTTTACATTCTGTTTTTATTTACATTTTACAGTGTCCCAACTTTTTTGGAAACAATAGATAGATGATAGATAAATAGAATACGAAAGCTGAAGAGAAGTTAACAATAATCCAATTTATTGGATTAAACAATTTTAACCAATTTAAACTCACTGATCCAGCAATCATTCTTCATGATACACTATCCAATTTTAACCCTGATGTGTTGAATAAACTGTGGTCAGATTTTTGCATTATCTGATTTCTGCACAGATCCAGCAAAGCATAAGAGGAGGGAAAAAAGTAAAAGCCCCCCATCTCCCACAAGTAAGTAACACTACATTGATGTTCATAACACAGGCCCAAAGAATGGAGGCAAACAGTGTTTTTAAATTATTTCAATTAAACCAATTTAAAATAAATTGGTTATAAAAAAAAAATTAAATAAATAAATAAATACATTTTTCCAAATGATAGCAACAATGGGTGTTAATTCAAATGTTAATACTTGACTCAGGTAAGTGATATGACTTGATGTGTACAACCTCACCGAGAGCAGTCTCTGTGTGGTGTGCTGTGAGGTTTGTGCTTCTGGGGTTGGGGAGACAGCACATTCTAAAATTCATATTTTAACGTGGAAACATCTGCCCTCTGGAACATTAAGAGCTGGCTTGTTAAAGATCACATTGAGCAGGTCAAAAGATCTAAGAAGATAAACTTCACAGAAAATAAAGAGGAGCTACTTTTGCACGAAGTAGAATAAAACAAAAATGGGGTAATTTGGCACATTTCTGAATCAGAAAAACTTTATTTTTGAGTAGTTTGTCTATATCCATCCTTCCAGCCATCCACCCATTCATTATCTGTTCCACTTATCTGTCAGGGTCATGGGGATGGCTGGAGGCAATCCCAGCTAACTTTAGGTGAGAGGTGGGGTTCACCCTAGACAGGTTAACAATCTATCACAGGCTAACACAGAGATGAACAGTTGACCTAATCTGCATGACTTTGGACTAGGAAAGCAGAACACCTGGAGGAAACCCACATAGCTTGTCAAACAAACAAACCAGTAAGAAAATAAATAAATTAATAAATTAATTAATTAGTTTTCATTCTTAATTAAGTTATATTAAGTATATATTAATTATAATGATTTTTTTAGTAAAAATTTTTTTTTTTATAGATTGTATGGATACATATATGTGTATTCTATTGCCCTATGTATATTTAGAAAAAATTCTCATTATTGTTGCCTTTTACATCACCAAATTCCCTGGATCAGAGATCCACTAAAGTGGGTTAATAAAATCGACTGATGAGCCACTAACTCTGTCAGTTATACTGATATGATTAGCAATAAATGTGATGATAGTTACTCATAATCAGTTTACACTTTTCTACCACATCCTCCTTCATAGGAAAAACTTGATAAATCACATTCTCTGCTCAGATACGTGTGTATACACAAAACTATACATTCACATGGCAAATAAATGAAATCCCTGGTGAGGATTTCCTCCTGCTGCTGCAGATGAGAAGATGATCTTGTTGGTCCTGTGTAAGAGATGTGTAAACTCCTGTATAAGAGACTACACAGTCCAGGCAAGAGGATTTGGCTCCTGATGTTTCCCCTTTGTTCTCTGAGTTATTCTCCCTGATGATCTGATGGTTTAAGAAACTCAGTGAGCTCAAGTCGAGCTTGCACATGAACTTTTATTGTATCTCGCTTCACAGCTGCAGCTTGGTTGCTTTCCAGCAGCTCTGACTTCTTCTCTTTTGCTCCCACTGACCCATGCTCATGCAGGCATGCACACATGTTCAGTTCACTAAGAGTGAGAGAGAGAGAGAGAGAGAGAGAGAGAGAAAGATATGGCTTGTTAAGACTGATTGTTAAGAAGTTAATTTGCTCATTCTCTCACACTCAATGAACCACGGCCCCACCTTCCATAGACATGATCAGCAAATTTCTTTCACATGGGTTCAATAAAAGGTTCAATAAAATAAATAAATAAAAGTTAATGTCGTGACTAAATCTAGGAACCAATCTGCCTGATACTTTATTTTGTGAAACCCATTTAAATAAGAATAATGAATTCACTTTATGTTAAAAACATGTCAGTGTCATGCATAATGTTCATAGTTTTATTTATTTGTTTCTATTTATTCTGTTGCCATTTCTCAGACTCTAAGTCAGAATTTGGCACATTAATAGTTAACGGCTTATATTATATATTTTTGATATAATTCTTACAGTGTCCGAGCTGAGGATTGTTCTGTTGGGGAAGAGTCTCCAACACACCAGCACGGTAGGAAATTTTATCCTGAGAAAAGAGATATTTGAGACTGAAGCTCCTCCACGTTCAGTCAAGCAGCGCAGTGAGAGAGCCAGAGGACATGTACAAGGAACGTACATCACCATCATCAACGCAGCTCATTTGTTTAACCCTCCATTAAAAGCTGAGGAACTGAAAGAGTGTTTATATCTTTCTGCTCCGGGACCTCATGCATTTTTACTCGTGATACAGTCTCACAGCTTCACAGAGGAGGATAAGAACCAACTGGGAGTGTTACTGAACAGCTTCAGTGAGCAAGCTATAAACTATGCCTTTGTGATGGATACAGACCGAGATTCTAACATGGGCAAGTCTGGAGGAAAGTCAGACGCTACTCAAAGGTTAATAAAAGACTGTTGTCAAAGGTACTATAATCAGAAACAGCTTAAGAAAAATAAGAAGTCACTTTATCAGCTGTTTGACGATGTCAAAAAAGTGGTCCAGGAGAACGGGGGAGATCACCTTGTCTGTAAGAGTTTTAAGGATGTGCATGATGAAACTTTTCCAACTGTTGAAATCCCTGCGAGACAGCGAGAGAGAACATCACTAGATCTTGGTGATGACACAAAGGAGAAGAGCAAATCGAGTTTAATGGGAAACCTCTTGGGTATGATTGGTAAGTGTTTATTTAAAGACAAAGGAGCACCATTTCCACAAAAGTCCACTTTGCCCTTTGTAGCTATTAAGCCAAATTAATCTTTATCAAAATATCAAAAATCTTATAGCATCAGCAGTACTGCCTGGTACCACAAAAACCATTGGGTGTATATAATTTGGGTTATAATTACTTTTTTTTGGTGATTTATAAGGTTAATAGAACTGTAATTGCATTTTTAATGAATTTTAATTAGTTGTGTTGGTTGGGTCTTTATGTTGTTTAGGCTAGTTTTAGGCTTTTTGCTATTGTTTCGGCTGAAAGTTGTAAAACCTCAAACCCCTAGCTTAACCATCCAACTGAAAGCTCTGTAAATCTGTCTGGTTTACACTGTCATTAGAATGTTTAATGGTAAAAGAGTAATATCAATGTATTAATGGGTTGTCTGGTTTATTCATTTATTTCAAGGTTTAGGTGGATTGCTACCAGAGCAAAAGACTGGAGAACATTCATCAAGGAGTGAGTATTTGACATGTGTGCTGCTAATTTATTTATTTCTAAAGAAGTGGTAGAGTGGTACACAAATTATTTTAAAAGGGCTTAAACTAATTTATACAATATAAATTATATAATTTATATGCTAAAAACTCTGTTGGCAAGTAATACAGAAAGGGTTTTGTTTTTTTTTTTTTTGTCATCATTTGAATACACCCAGTGACTCAGCTGCTTGGACATCTAGGGGAAGTTCATTCCACCACATTGGTGCCAAAACAGAGAAGAGTTTAGATGCATGTCTTCCTTGTACCTTGAGAGATGGTGGAACCAGTTGGGCAGTGCTGGAGGATGGGAGGGAGCGCGGCGCAGTGCGGGGTGTGATGAGTGCTTTGAGGTAGGAGGGTGCAGGTCCATTTTTGGCTTTGTGGGCAAGCATCAGTGTTTTGAATCTGATGCGGGCAGCTACAGGAAGCCAGTGAAGGGAGCGTAGCAATGGAGTGGTGTGGGAAAAACAAGTCATGTAGCTGCATTCTGGATCAGTTGCAGAGGTCAAATGGTGCTCAGAGGCAGACCTGCTAGGAGTGCATTACATTAGTCTAGTCTCGGGATGACAAGGGACTGAAAAAGTACCTGAGTCGCCTGTGTGGAAAGAAATGGACGGATCTTTTACACCTGCTAATTTATGCAGTTACCAAACATTCAATCATGTGGCAGCAGCACAATGCATAAAATCATGCAGATACAGATAAAGAGTTTCAGGTAATTTTCATATCAAACATCAGAATGAAGAAAAAGTCTGTGACTTTCACTCTGTCATGATTATTGGAACCAGATGGGTTTGGTTTAGAATTTCAGATACTGCTGATCTCCTGAGAATTTCAAACGCAATAATCCCTAGAGTTTGCACAGAATGGTGGGAAAAACAAGAAACATCCTGTGTTAGGGCATTGGAGCCAATATCTGCACCATTCCAAGAGCACTCGAGTTAAGAAATGGATGAAGGCAAAAAGGTAGATTCAAAACAAAAATGTTTATCTATAAAATAATGCACACTTTACAGAATCTTCTTGACACAAACAGGTTTAACAATCTCTTCAAGATCAGTCAAAAAAACTGTATAGCTCCATGCTCGCATTATCCTTCCTTCCATCTAGATTCCTTCTTCTAAATAACTATGCATATATTCATATAAATATATATATATATATATATATATATATATATATAAATAAGAATTTGAAATTATTCTTAACCGCTATTATAACTGAAATTAATATAAATGAAAAAAATATTCAATATTAGAAATACAAAAATAGAAAATTAAACATGGCTGTAACAATCCTGTGAATGGAGGGTCTGCAGGTTGAAACACCTTGCTGATGCGAGAGATCAGATAAGAATCAGCAGACTGGTCTGAGCTGAGAGGAAGTGCAGTGTGGGAAATTCTCAGAGAGATCTCATACTGAAATACTCAACCAAACCCATCTGGCACCAACTACCCTGCCATGGTTAAAGTCATAAAGATCACACCTATTCCCCATTCTGATGTTTGATGTGAATATTAGCTGAAGCTCTTGGCCTGCATCTGCATTATTTTATGCATTGCACTGCTGCCACATGATTGGATTATTAGATAATGTGCAGGTGTACAGCTGTTTCTAATAAAGTAGATGGCGAGTGAATATAAATAATATATAAATGAGCTTGTTATAAATATGTCTTGTTATGCAACCTGTCATATTAACAGCTTACAGCCCTAAATGTTAACTGATTTACCCATTCCAGGATTTGGGCCTAAATTATTTTGGCCATGATGTTACTGAATTTTATTTTTAAAAATTACCTACCTATTATATATTTGACAGTGTCTATGAATTTGAAGAAAAATATATTTATTGTTTATCATTATAAATATACAATCATTGATTATGAATTTAAATCAAAATAAATTTCTTTTCCATTTCAGTGCCAGGAAGTGATTCCTCAGTGCCACTATTGAACTTGGTGCTGTGTGGAAGTGATGAAGCATTAAAAGCCTCCATATCAGCGCTCATATTGAGTATGAGAGATGAGAAGTCTGGATCAGTCTGTGGACACCGTCTCAGGCTGGTGGTGATGCCAGCTCTCTACAACCCTCATCTCTCATATGAAGAAGTGATGAATGAGACTCTCTGCTGTTTCTCTTTCGATAATCCTGGAGTCCATGCTTTTCTCCTCATTGTTCCTGTTGCTCCTCTCTCTGATGTTGACAAAGGAGAAATAGAGATGATTCAAAGAACCTTCAGTTCAAGGGTCTGTGATCATAGTATAGTTCTTTTTACCAGTGAGAACATCAATGAAGCTGTAATTAACTTTGTACAGCTAAATTCAGAAATGGAAGAACTTCGACACATGTGTGGGGACAGATATATGATCTTGGAGAAAGATAATAAAAGATGTGATCAGGTGCTAAAACTGGTGGACCAAGTTAAATATATGGTGCAAGTTAAATATATGAACAAGATTTATTCTCTCCCAACTTTTATTGAGGCGCAGAGAGATGGAGTTAAACAACAGCTGGCGGATGAACTGGCTGAACTGAAGAAAAGAGTCAGGCAACTTGAAGCAAAACCACAGGAAACATGTGAGTAGTTTAATACATTAGAGATTCCTATGCAAGTGAAAATACTTAATCCTTACCACTATAAAAAATCTTATAAAGAGACAAAGATAAATTGAAGATGTAGAGATGTAAAATCAGACTCCATCATAATAAGCCATTGTGTCATTTTCAGGTGCTGAGGGTGAAAACTCTGACTCCAGTTGTCTGAGATTATTACTGATTGGGAAAACAGGAAATGGGAAGAGTGCAACAGGAAACACCATTCTAGGAAGAGAAGAATTTGAGAGTAGCATCAGCATGAAATCTGTGACAAAAATGTGCCAGAAGGGAATTGGAGAAGTTCAGGGTAAATCAGTAGCTGTTGTGGACACTCCAGGACTCTTTGACTCCACACTGTCAAATGAAGAGGTAATAGAGGAAATTGTGAAATGCATCTCACTGCTGGCACCAGGACCTCATGCCTTCATCATTGTGCTGAGTGTGGGAAGGTTTACTGAGGAAGAGAAGCAAACACTGAACCTGATTAAGAAGATGTTTGGTGCTGAAGCTGCAAAGTACAGTACAGTGCTGTTTACTAGAGGAGATGACTTGGAAGATAAAACACTTGATGATTATATCAGAAACAGTGATATTGCAGATGTGAACAGGTTAATCAGGGACTGTGGTGGAAGAACTCACTTGTTTAATAACAAAATAAAAGATACCACCCAAGTTACTGAGCTTCTCCAAATGATTGAAGAAATTATAAAGTTCAACAGGGAGAATTATTTTACTAATGAGATGTTTGAAACTGCAGAGATGTCGACACAACAGAAACAAAAGGAGATGCTGAAAGAGATAGATGAGAAGATGCAAACTGAGAAAGAGGCTCTGAAGGCCAGATATGAAGAAGAACTGGAACAGATGAGGAAGACTGTGGAGGAAGAGAGAGGCAGGTTGGAGGAGGAAAAATGTAAACAGGAAAACACTTTTAAGGAGAAGGAAGAAGCATTGAGGCGAGAATATGAGAAAAGAGAAGAAGAGAAAGAGAAACTGTTGAAAGAGAATGAAAAAAGAGAAGGAGAGAATAAAGACATGTTGGATGAGATGAGGAAAGAAATAGAAAAGCTAAAAGCTAAATTTCTCCAACAGCAAGCTGAAAGAGTTGAGGAGGACAGAAAAAGGGCAAAGAGAGAGAAAGAGATTAAAGAACATTTTGAGCGTCAACAAAATCAAGCAATTACAGAACTAAAACACAAACAGCAAGAGGAGATTATAAAGAGAGATGAGGAAGGACAAAAGAGAAGAAAAGGACAGGAAGAAGAGAGAGAAAACTGGAAAAGGAAAATGAAGGAGGCAGAAAGTGATAAAAAAGAAATTAAGGAAGATATTGAAAGGAAATTGAGAGAACGGGAGTTGCGATGGACAGAACAGATGAGAGAGAGAGATGATGAAAACAGGAGAACAAAAGAGAGACATGCTGCAGAAGTGAGAGAACAGGAGGAAGATCAGGAACAAATGAGGAAAAGGTTTGAAAAAGAAAGAAAAGTGTGGCAAGAGACAGAAAGGAGGAAAAGAGAACAAATAGAGAACGAGTTTATGGAAAGCAAAAAGAAAATAAAGCAGGAGTATGAGGAACGGGAAAATTTAAGGAAAGAAGAGTGGAATAAAAGAATCCAAGGGGAGAATGCAAGAAGAGAAGAGGAGAGACAGAAGCTAAAGAGACTGAAAGAGGAGATCAAAGAGAGAGAGAGAGAAGATAAAGAAAGAAAAGAAAAAGAAGACAGAAACCGTGAGGAAATGAGAAATGACTATGAGAAGAAAAAGAAAGAGATGGAGACCAAATATCAAGATGAGGCTAAAAGAAAAGCTGAGGAGATTAAAGACCTAAAGGAGCAGTATAAAAAACACATAAAAGAATTGATTGACAATCACCAAAAGGATAATGACCTTCTCAAAGATCAGCTTGAAAGTACAAGAAAAGACTTAGATGAGCTTAAACAAAACAAATGTATTATCGCCTAAAAGTTTGATTATACTATTTTCATGTTTACATTCACACAGGGCAAATGAGTTTAAAAAAAAATCTACATTTTTAAAACTGAATTGTTTACTTCATTCACTTTATATCAGGATTAATGAAAGACTTTCCTCAGATTATGGTCTATGTTTGAAGCTTATTAGAATTGATTGTACTGTAAATTGACAGGAGAGGTCACAGTGTGTTTTCCAAGCATATATCATGTTTTAGTCGGAGATCTTTAATGTTCTTGTTTCCTACATTTATAAAGATTACATGCTACAAAATTGTTTGGTGTGCTTTTACACACTACACAAATTCAGTTGTGGAGCCTCACATTATTGATTCAAGTTCCTTATATTATTTTATTGAAAAGTCACTTCAGTTTTTATTTTATTTTAAATACCTTTGTACCTTCAGTATGTAATGCACAAAGGCACAAATGCTAAAAGCAACATCAACAGGGCGTGGATATGGGACTGGTCAGTCTTTCCAGCTTTGTTTTGTTAGGAGAGTAAAGAAAAATACAAGGCTCTTCATCATGCAATACTCTATTTTCTTTTTCAAGAAGAAAGATTGAAACTTTTCATAGATACATTAAGTCAAACATTTAGTTCTGTTTCACTCTTTCTATCCACCTGTATGCCAAATACCCATATGTACCCTAGCAGTGGCACGAGGTGCACCAACATAAAAGATCTCAATGTGATTGTATTGATTAAAAGAGTGTGCACTGGATTCAAGATGGGATGAAATCTGATACTGGGCCTGGGAAATGAGAAGACTGGATTAGTCTGTGGACACCGTCTCAGGCTGGTGGTGATGCCAGCTCTCTACAACACACATCTCTCAGACGAGGAACTGATACATGAGACTCTCCACCATTTCAATAATCCTGGAGTCCATGCTTTTCTCTTAATCTTTCCTGTTGGTCCTCTCTCTGATGATGACAAATGAGAAATAGAGACGATCCAGAGAACCTTAATTCAGGTGTCTGTGATCATAGTGTAGTTCTTTTTACCAGTGAGAACATTAATGAAGCTGCTGCTGTTAAATTTATACAGTTAAAAAAATGGAAGAACTTCGACAAACAGAGGTGCGAGCAGGTATCAGAACTGTTAGACCTAGTATTCAATATTCAATTTGAAAGTAGACTTTGAATCAATAAGCCATTGTGTCCTTTTCAGGTGCAGAGGATGAAAACTTAAAATTGTTTGAGAATATTGCTGATGGGGAAAACAGGAACTGGGAAGAGTGCAACAGGAAACACCATTCTAGGAAGAGAAGAATTTGAAAGAGAGAAAGGAAGACTTGGAAGAAAGCTAAGAGAACGAGAGTTGCGATGGGCAGAGCGGATGAGAGAGTGATGATTAAAACAGGAAAATAAAAGAGTGACATGCTGCAGAACTGAGAGAACAGGAGGAACATCTGGAACAAATGAGAAGAAAGTTTGAAAAAGAAAGAAAAGTGTGACAAGAGACAGAAATGAGGGAAAGAGAACAAATAGAGAAAGAGTTTATGGAAAGCAAAAAGCAGGAATATGAGGAACTGGAAAATTTGAGAAAAGAAGAGTGGAATAAAAGAATCCAAGAGGAAGATACAAGAAGAGAAGAGGAGAGACAGAAGCTAAAGAGACTGGAAGAGGAGATAGAAGCAGAAAGACAAGAGGAGATCGAAAAGAGAGATCAAGAAGAGCATCTTTGTAAGACTGGCTTAACATCTGAGATTGTGAATATGTTATAGAGATGTGTGTTAGTTATATTGTACATTTAGAAATATTGTAATGCTTTAACATGGAGTGAGAACCCTTTATACTACACCTGCTACGCAGACACAGATACATTACTATTCTTATATTAACTATCAGATCATAGTATGACATCAATATGTGATGGTCATGTGCCACGGTAACTTATGTATGTAATTAAATTAATTAATATGCTTACTAGTATTACTGAATGTTACTTTGTGGCTCTCCTGATGCGCCACTGAATTATTGTGCATTCCATCTTAAAATTAAGGCGAGTGCTATGAGGACTGTTGAGTGTATTTTTTACATTGTTTATTTTTATTCTATTATCATTTTTCAGTATATATCAGTATTGTACTATTATTTGATTCCAAGTGGCAGAAATGTAATCAGTCAATCAATCAGAAATACAAATCATGTCAGTGAGAAATCTACTAAATGAAATATGAATGCTTTTGTTGACTTAATTAATACTTATTAATTGGATAATATATAATTGTATATGTATGTCCATTTTTTAATAAATTATATAAGCTGTATAATAGTATGATTTTTGGTTTATTCTGCAGATGATTGTGAGCTGTTCTTACCGTCCTTTGTATCTGAAACCATTTCCTGGTCTTAATAATTTCCACTGTTTATTTAGTAAGAACTGAAACTTTGTTTCACACAGAATTGGTTCAAACTATGTGAAAAAATTGTATCTCCAATTTGAAATGGGAAAAAGTTTCGTCGTCATTACCAAGATTTGCTTTATGTAACGAAAGATTTCTGCATAGAAAATTTATTATTATGTGTTTTACATGGATTATTCTATATTATAAATAAAAGAGCATTAGTTAAAACTGTATCAGTTCTACAAGCTACACGTATGCAGGTTTATAAGGCAATGACCTGGTATGTTTTCTAAATATCATGGAGAACCTGCCTTAGTGCTGCGGGACACGTGTTTCTGTGTTTCCTGCTTCTGTACAAGACAGCCTTCAGCATATTTTACCAAAAAAAATAATGGTCTCTGAACATTTCGCTGTAACATTTAATTTTTTAAGGAACTCCATGATTGGAAACCGAAAAATTTACTCTATTTGTACTGACAGACGAATGCAGAAAAACATAAACAAAATTTATATGAAAAAATAAAAAACCTCTGCTCAGTTTTGTATATTTCCTGAAGCTACCCTTGGCAAATGTTTATTAATCTTTAATATTACTATTATATCCAAAATAAGACTATTTTTAATCCATTCTGCCAGAGATGTTACAGCAAACACCATATAACCGAAGTACAATAACATACTGGATTGTTTTTAGTGAATTATTCAGATATCAGATTATTGATTGTGTAATGAGGAGTAAACCAAAAACAAATATACAAATAAATAAAGACTGAAAAATAAGTTAACAACTGTGGAAGTGTAAAAACCTGTTTATTAGACTTGTTCTCGCCAAGAAGCATGAAATATCCTCAGACACGTTCAATCATTAACACGTTAAAGTCTGCAATCAAACCTCAGCTTTTCACCGAATCAGATCAGTTAAATAAATCCAGCTTAAAATAAAAAACAAAAAAGAAGATGTTATAAACATTTCCCACATTCCTTCTCATTTGTCTTTACCAAACAGTTTATTTACAAAGTATACAAAAGTCCAGGAAGTGACGGTGAGCATGTGTGAGTCTCTGAGAGTAGAAGAATCCACACTGAAAGTGCTGTTAAGCACGTGTGTCCTCTACTGCACTCTGTACTTATAGAACCAGCAGAGACCTTTAGTGAAGTTCCAGCCCAGTGTGACGGAGAGAACGTAGAGGAGTCCGAGCAGAGCGAACGGGTAGAGCAGAACCACCGTGTTCTTCAGAAAGGGTAGAGCTGAAACAGAGAGGGACCGGAGGTTAAACTACACATCATTACATGCATCGAGTAAACTGTAACATCTGTTACATAAATACACACACATTTGCTATAATCAAGGCTCGCACACAAACACACACACATGCGCTTACCGCTGTAGCCGAGGAATGTGATGTATATGTAGTAGCCGATAGCGATGAGCCACAAGGTGTTGCCCACGAAATACCCCACAAACCAGTCGGAGTTGATCACCACAATGTCTGTAACACAAACACACTCATTTACACTGTACAGAGAGATCATTCTCTTCTGAAGATTACTGTACTTTTATCGACTAGACGAACCCTCTACATTCTGTCTGCTTTAAAGGAAGGAAGAATCATTCTGCTGGATCAAGATAAAACAGCGCCCTCTGCTGCTCCCTCTGTGATAATGAAGGTTTTCAGTTTTACATAAGCACATTAGTGAACTCCTTGAACTTCCTGTAACTGCTGTATTAATCACATTACCTCTACTGTAAAAACTCTTGGAAGTGCAAAATTTACAGCCCTGACAGCCATGTCAAACATATCATCTATGAAATTCAGTGATCCATTAAGTCCAAAGAAAACCCCCAAAAATAAAATCGATCAATTCCAGACCAATGTATTAAACTCCAGGGGTTTGTATTGTAACACTACATTTTTCTTAAAGATAATCCAGCATTACATTTCATAATTAAAAAAAATAGCTATAAAAGTCAGTAAAATGATTCACTTACACTCAGCAAAAGTGTTAAGATAATTATGCATGATGTCCTGATATATAATTATAACCACATCCCAGTAAACCATGCATTTACTCTCTGATGTTTTAAGACAAGCATCCAGCTTAAGTATTTAGTTTAACAAACAATTACACCATTAGTCTGCTGTACTGATGGAGAGGTGTGTGCTGAGTGAGTGAAGATGCTGTACTGATGGAGAGGTGTGTACTGAGTGAGTGAAGATGCTGTACTGATGGAGAGGTGTGTACTGAGTGAGTGATGATGCTGTACTGATGGAGAGGTGTGTACTGAGTGAGTGA
>JAQQZR010000020.1:15871311-15883425 GCA_030068235.1 Notoglanidium macrostoma | reverse complement strand
AGACAGAGGGAGAGAGACAAACAGAGGGAGAGAGACAGACATATAGAGAGAGACAGACAGAGGGAGAGAGACAGACATATAGAGAGACACAGACAGAGGGAGAGAGACAGACATATAGAGAGAGACAGACAGAGGGAGAGAGAGAGACAGAGGGAGAGAGACAGAGGGAGAGAGACAGACAGAGGGAGAGAGACAGACATATAGAGAGAGACAGACAGAGGGAGAGAGACAAACAGAGGGAGAGAGACAGACATATAGAGAGAGACAGACAGAGGGAGAGAGACAGACAGAGGGAGAGAGACAGACATATAGAGAGAGACAGACAGAGGGAGAGACACTGAGGAAGGAGATACAGAAGGAAAGAAGAAGAGAACAGTGAAGAGATAGAAAGGTCTCGCTCTCTGCTGTCGGGTCTGATCTAATGAGCTCGGCTCGTCTCTTTGTGCAACTCGGACAGGTGTCGGCCCGGATGATGAATGTCCCTACGCTGTGTGTGTGAGTGTGTGTGTGTGTTTGTGTCTGTGTGTGTGGGCTCTGATAACTATGCTAATGTCTGTGCTCGCCTCTGATTGGCTGGTTCAGGCTAATCCATTACAGCTCTGACAGTGGTACCGTGTGCTAAACGCTATTTGACCGTCGCTGTCACGTTAAACGAATACAGAAAGTGATGGATGACCCACTCGTTCATCACATCACCCCCTTCCCCCTTCTCCACAACCCTCACTCGCTTCTGTCTGAGGAAAAAGAATGAAAAATCAGTAGACAAAGTCGAACCAGACTGGCGGAAATCGCACCCTATTCGCTACCTAGTACATTATTTTGGGAGTTTTCCTGTTTGGTGCACTCACAGCATTCCACAATGCACTGCAGTGTGTTCCTGTCTGAACGATAGCCTAGCTAGCACATAATACTCAATACAACTCATAGGGAAAGGGTGTAGGGAAATATCTCTAATCTACTTTACACTCAGAAACAAAAAGCCTTTCTACTTTTTCCTCTCACTGGAAGTGATGCTAATGATTTAGCACACTAGCATGCTAGCCCATAGTTTAAAGTGTTTTAAAAGTATGTCAGTCCTAAAGCATGAATCTGTCCAATTACATTTGTGTAAATACTATCAAATAAAACCTAAAATATTTACAGGTAACAAAGGAAAACCTGTGACATTGTTCAAATAAATGCTTTTGTTTTTATACTTTTCACTTACAGTACGTAGCGGTGTTACTTCAAAACTTCAACATGTTCTGCTTGAACCTGCAGCTTGACAGACAGCAGAAAGCAAACTCGTGGTCACCGTGTCACAGAAACAATAAGGTGCGATCATGTTTCACAGGAAAGTAAGAGGCACTTTGTTTCTTCATTAACGGCGTTGTCCGGTTTATTGCCCACAGTCAGATGAAAGCGCAGTGAGAGGTGAGAATGTAAAGGATTAAAGTCGCCTTGTCACAGCGCCGCTCAGTGAACCGCACATCTAACTGAACTGTAATGAAATCTGTGATAAATCTTTTTTTGTTAATTTTTTTCTTTTACATTTTGAATGCATAACATCACAAATAATTTCCCAGAATAACTGAAATACCACGTCTCCGAATACCAGACAACATGATAATAACTAATGTGAACCTATAGGTTGGATAATACAAGTGGACAAGGAAAAAAAAAACAAATAAGTGACAATTAAAATAGGAAAGATAAGAGGCTTGTAGTTTTGATTATTAGGTTAGCTAGCTAGGTAGCCCATTGTGTAATCTGATCTCATTAACACAGGCGTAAGCGATGCTGGATGCAGAGCTGAACAAAAGACATTTATAATTATGGTGTTTGGCAGATGCCCTCGCTCTCATTTATCTCATTTTATACAGTGAGCAGTTGAGCTTTGCTTAGGGCTACAGCAGGGCTGCGAGTTTCACTCCTAACCTTAACGTCTTAACCCCGGAGTTACCACATCCCTAATGACCTACAGACTGAGAAATTATGATCAAGTGGAAGGATGGATAATGTCTCAAAGTCTTCATTAATTAAAGATGGAAGTATGCAACCAGAAAATGTACTCAAGTGAAAATAAAAAAGTCACCTTGTTGTACAGAAGTGTTCAGTTACTCCAGAATACTGAAACATTTTAGTGAGCTAAGGCCAGAAGCTCATCGTCAGGTTCTACTGCAGGCCCATGGCTCGTCCATCTTCAGATGCACACAGATAGCGGTAGAGCTGACTGCACTGTGGAGCATGAGAAGGTCAGGGCCACTGATGGAGCAACATTATTCTTGAAGGATTTTCTATCCAGGGACTGTTGATCACTGGAAAAAGACCCGATGATTTATTAAATCTTCACCTGTGCAGTTTGGGTGAGTCTGTGCCTGTGATAGCCTCAGATTTCTGTTCTTATGGAACCTGATGTGGCCTTCTTCCTCGAGGTTTGATGTTTTGTGCATGTTGAGATGCTTTTCACCTCACCACAGTGTAAAGAGTAATTATTTATTTACTACTGTGTATCTTCCTGGCAGCTCGAACCAATCTGGCCGTTTTTATTTCAATTCAATTTAAATCACGTTTTTATTTGTATAGTGCTTTTAACAAATATATAAATTCTGGTTATAAACTTATGAATCTATAAATTTATCCACAACCACATATATGTCTATATATCCCTAATGAACAAGCCTGTGGTGATGGTGAGGAAAAACGATGATATGTTGTTTTAATGGATGCTACTTGTAATGCTAGTAAAACTAACCACAAGTTAATTAGTTAGCAAAAAAGTTGGTACTTTTGTACATTGCCAGTTGACAGCAAATATAATGGAAGCTAGTTAGTGAGGTTATGTTAGCTAGGTAAATTCATGCTAGCAAACATTAATCACAGGTAGCCTGCCAGCTAAATAACTTTGTAAAATGAACTCATTGTTTCCTTGTTTAAAATAGATTGCTAGTTTTTAATAAGCAGTATAAAAAAATTATTTTACTCTGTAGCAATAAAAATATATGTTTGATTAAATAAATGTGTATATTTCATTTTATTTATTTATATAGCTTTTTATGTAAATACTGTTTTTATTATTTTGCTTTAAGAATAAGGAAGTGTTTAGTGTTCGTCTCTTACATGCACAGCTTTCAATACATTGCTTTTTTGGAAAGAAACATGAATAATTTCCAACATCAATAGTTACAAAATAAACAGCAATATCAGGCTTTTTGAAAAGAAAACATTTATTACAAGAAAGTGTGTGATCACTTAAAAACATTTATTTAAAACATTATGTGTTTAATACAGTGTATATCACAGGAAACTTTACATCAGACCTTACACACATTCTGTCGTGATGCATTCTGCTCATGTCTCTTCATGTTTAATAAATTACCTCAGGATGATGTAAACATGTCTTTATTACAGGTTGATGGTGAACAGAGCCTCTAACAGCTAATCTAAAAAGCAATAATCAGAGAATTGAAAAGAGAAATATCCTTAAATTCTAATTTCTCTTGACCTTCACACAGACGGAGAACGGCTCCTGGTTTAGTGTTTGGTTCCTGGTTTGGGGCCTCATTCAGAGCCAGCACCTTAATTACAAACGTTACGTCAGTATCTCTCAAAATCATCTCTGAACACACACCATCAGGTGCAGGCCAGCAGTTGGAGCTGATACTGTGTGTGTGTGTGTGTGTGTGTGAGAGAGAGAGAGAGAGAGAGAGCTTGGGGAAGCTGAAGTCTGTAAATCTTCTATTCATATCAAATAAATAAATAATTAAAATTCTAATAAACAATATTCATTACAAACACACAGCCTTTAAACTTCATCCGTCCTTTTCTTCTGTTCACTTTTTCATCCCAGTCGATGGAAGAGGTGTGTGTGTGTGTGTGTGTGTGTGTGTGTGTGTGTGTGTGTGTGTGTGTGTGTGAGTGATCGCCAAGCAGCTGCCAAAAAGACATAAAGGAAAGAGTAAGTGATGACAAGACACACATTCAGCCTGGATCACATCCTCATGTTTCTAAGCAACAGCCGTTTCCAGGACAACAAGGGTGGAGCTTTATCTCCAACTGGTCAGCCAATAAAACGCTTAATTGTACGACATCTACAATTTACTATTTTGCTGATTGACTAGATAGTTTTTTAAACTATTTTAATGTGTGATTCGAAACGGACGTTGCTATTGAGCTTCAGCTAATTATTTTATTAATTAGCGTCACTCGCAGATGGAGCCACTGATACAGTGTGCAGGTTAATCCAGGTGACGTGACGTGTGATTGAATGATCAGATTTAACTGAAGCGCCATCTTTGTTGATCCTGTTTCACTCAGCAGTTACACTGGGGCATGACTGGGATTTTATTTACTTATTTATTTTAATTTGTTCTCTATTGTACAGAATTACAGCCAAGGTTTATAGCTAACAACATCCTTTACACTGTTGAATAAAAGCTTTTGTACATCATTTTAAGCAATCCAGTTTCATTAATTACTTTAAAAAATAAAGCTTTTATTGACATTTCCATCATGATTATTTTTAATGATCAGAACATAATAAAAGATTATAATTACATTCATTGTCTGTGTTAGCATAAACGCATCATTAATGTTAACATTTTAATTTAATTCATCATTCACTATTCAATTTATTAGGTTAAAGAAAAATTAATTTTTATTAAAATAAAACTGACTTCATTGTTTTATTCATGTTCAAATAAAAGAAATAAACACACTTCTAAAAAAGTGCTCTCGTTAAGTGCCCTACTTAGCATCTGGTGTTAAAAAAGAGCACATCAAGAAGAAAATAGAAATGTCCGCTTGAATAAAGTCACTTTAATAAACACTCAGTGTGCGCATGTGTATGTGTGTGTGTGTGTGTGTGTGTGTGTGTGTGTGTGGTATGTATTTCCATATAAAAGAGCTCTATTAATCACAGTAAGTGTTGTTAGTGTGCGGCTCATTGGGCGCCATTGTGTGTGTGTGTGTGTGTGTGTGTGTGTGTGTGTGTGCGCACGTTTGGGTTAAATAAAGCTCGCCTCTGAGAGTGTATCATACGTCTTCATTTGTGTCGAGACTGAAGGATCTGAGATGGAGGAATATCAGAGTGAAATTACGGCCGATGGCTAATCGGATTTCCCTCCACACAGAGGAAAAGGGAAAATGGAGGGAAGAGAAACTCAACGCTGTGGATGTGTTCTAGGGTTCTTACAAGAACAGCAGGCTGATCAGACACTAGTCCTTACAGATCTGGAGTGCTGTTCTCTGTGCATGTTGTACTGATCAGACTGTAAGTGTAACTAAGTGTATGATAATAAATTTCATACACACCTGCAGCGATTCCTGCGTTACATGTAGTGCCACTGTCCATCCATCGCCATGTTCATCCCCATTCCTCCCATCGCTCCTACAACACACACAGCTAATAATTAAATTCATAATGTTCTAATACATCATCGTTTCCATAGTAACATCTCATTCACGGAGATGTGTACAGCAGAAGCACATAAACGTATTAAAAGCTGTGTAATCGCTGATGGGGTGAAGTTTTCAAAAAGTAAGGAGCTGTTTAACGTAACATGTACAGAAGGAGTCCCTAGTGTCAGCACTGTGTAATGCTCAGGGGTAACACTCAGAGGTAATGCTCCGGGGTAACACTCAGGGGTAACACTCAGGGGTAACACTCAGAGGTAACGCTCATGGGTAACACTCAGGGGTAATGCTCAGGGGTAACGCTCAGGGGTAACACTCAGGGGTAATGCTCAGGGGTAACGCTCAGGGGTAACACTCAGGGGTAACACTGAGAGGTAATGCTTCGGGGTAACACTCAGAGGTAACACTCAGGGGTAACGCTGAGGGGTAACGCTCAGAGGTAATGCTCTGGGGTAACACTCAGGGGTAACGCTCAGGGGTAACGCTCAGAAGGTAATGCTCCGGGGTAACACTCAGGGGTAACGCTCAGGGGTAACACTCAGGGGTAACGCTCAGGGGTAACGCTCAGAGGTAACACTCAGGGGTAACACTCAGGGGTAACGCTCAGGGGTAACACTCAGGGGTAACACTCAGGAGTAACACTCAGGGGTAACACTCAGGGGTAACACTCAGGGGTAACACTGGAACTCTGCAGCACAGAGGAGTTTACACTGCTTTCTCAGGAATATGACCAGCTGAGAAATTTTGTGTTATTAACTTCAGGGGAGAAAATAAAGGGAGGCTGGTGGTGTAAATGACAACAGGAACCGGCATGTTTCACAAATGTTAAACGTAACTATAAATGGATAAAAAGTATGATGTGTTGTTCATTAATGAATAAATATTGAAATCTTTGGCAAAGAGTAATAAAACATTTCGGGCATGCTGTTATAGTAAAATAATCAACTTCATGGTGTTAACTTCTACTTTAATTCATAATAAGCACAATAAATTATCAGGATGGCTTATTTATTTGTTTGTTTATTTATTTATTTACTTATTTATTTATCCATACCAGGAGGTCGAAGGTTCATGTGCTGCTGTCCATCCAACATGAAGCCCCCCATGCTCTGAGCGTCAGGACTGAACGGAGTGCCCTGACTCACTGCAGCACAGAACACAAGAGGAATAATATTACTCCATATATGACCCCATATATTACCCCAAAAACACTGCCTGTCCAAAAAATAGGTCACCACCTGGATTTAACAAAGCCAATAGGAAGAGCCTCCCATTGGATAATTACTGCATGGATGATTATGTTTCAGCTGGCAACAAGTTATTTACCCCGAACTGATGCAGTGAGCAGCTTCTCATTTCTTAAACAACCATGTCAGAAGATGCATCCTGTGGTCGTGGAAAAGATGTTAATCTGTTTCAGAAGGGTCAAATTATTGACATGCGTCAATCAAAGAAACATCTAAGGGGATTGCTGAAACTACTAAAATTGGGTTAAGAACTGTCCAACGCATTATTAAACACTGGAAGGAGAGCGGGGAACATCATCTTTATGGAAGAAATGTGGTTGGAAAAAATCCTGAATGTTGGTGATCGGCGTCACTGAAATGTTTGGTGAAATCAAATCGTAAAACATCAGCAGCTGAACTCACGGTTGTGTTCAACAGTGACAGTAAGAGCATTTCCTAACACACAATGCGAAGAGAACTCAAGGGATTAAACTGGGACTAAACAGCTGTGCAGCCTTAAGAAAGCCACTGATCAGTGAGGCTAATCGGGAAAAAAGGCTTCAGATTGCTAGGGAGCATAAAGACTGAACTCTGGAGCAATAGAAGAAGGTCATGTGGTCTGATGAGTCCAGATTTCCCCTGTTCCAGAGTGAGGGGGCATCAGGGTAAGAAGAGAGGCGCATGAAGTGATGCAGCCATCATGCCTAGTGCCGACCGTACATGCCTGTGGGGACAGTGCTGTGATCTGGGGCTGTGCAGTTGGTCAGGTCGAGGTTCAGCAACATTATGTGCCCAAAGAATGAGGTTAGCTGACTACCTGAATATACTGAATGAGCAGGTTATTCCATCAGGGAATTTCTTCTTCCCTGATGGCACGGGCATATTCCAAGATGACAATGCCAGGATTCATCAGGCTCAAATTGTGAAAGAGTGGTTCAGGGAGCATGAGACATCATTTTCACACATGGATCGGCCACCACAGAGTCCAGACCTCAACCCCATTGAGAAGCTTAGGTATGCGTTGGAGAAGAATTTGCACAGCGGTCCAACTGTTCCATCATCTCTACAAGATCTTGGCAAAACATTAATGCGACTCTGGATGGAAATAAATGTTGTGACTTTACAGAAGCTCATCGAAACAATGCCACAGTGACTGCATGCTGTAATCAAAGGTAAGGGCAGTCCAACGAAATAGAGTGTGTGACTTTTATTGGACAGGCAGTGTATTACCCCATATATTACTCCATATATTACTCCATCAGTCCTTATTTCCATATGAGATTTCTAATAAAAGCTTTTACTCATTCAGTCAAGATGGAGTGAAGTGTGTAATCAAATACTGAGTCCAAAACATCTGTATATGAGTGAACATGCGGGCGGAGTCTGAGCCAGTACAGGTGAGTCAGCGTACCTGCTCGGTTGGACTGGTCGATCATGGGCTGCACTATCCGTCTGCGTGCATTAATGAACCTGAAAACACAATAAACACCAACAATAAACACACTGCAGTAAAGACCGACAATAAATACATTGCTGTAAACACAAACAATAAACACACTGATGTAAACACCGACAATAAACACATGGCTGTAAACACCAACAATAAACACACTGCTGTAAATGCGAAACAATAAACACTGCTGTAAACACTGACAATAAACACTTGGCTGTAAACACTGACAATAAAAACACTGCAACAAATACCAACAATAAACACACTGCTGTAAACACTGACAATAAACACATTGCTTTAAATGCCGACAATAAAGACATTGCTGTAAACACCAACAATAAACACACTGCTGTAAACACAGACAATAAACACATTGTCGTAAGCACCAACAATAAACACTGCTGCAAACACCTACAACAAACACTCCTGTAAACACTGACAATAAACACACTGCTGAAAACACGAAACAATAAGCACACTGCTGTAAACACCGTATTTAAAGATACTGCTTTAAACACCAACAATAAACACATTGAACAAACACCGACAATAAACACACTTCTGTAAACACCGACAATAAACACATTGAATAAACACCTACAATAAACACACTGCTGCAAACACCTACAATAAACACACTGCTGCAAACACCTACAATAAACACACTGCTGTAAACACCGACAATAAAGATACTGCTGTAAACACCGACAATAAACACATTGCTGCAAACAGGAAACAATAAACACACTGCTGTAAACACCGACAATAAACACATTGCTGTAAACAGGAAACAATAAACACACCGCTGTAAACAAAGACAATAAAGATACTGCTGTAAACACAAAACAATAAACACACAGCTGTAAACACGAAACAATAAACACACTGCTGTAAACACGACAAGAAACACATTGAACAAACACCTACAATAAACACATTGCTGTAAACACCTACAATAAAGATACTGCTGTAAACACCGACAATAAACACATTGCTGAAAACAGAAAACAATAAAAACACAGCTGTAAACACAAAACAATAAACACACTGCTGTAAACACAACAATAAGCACATTGAACAAACACCGACAATAAACACATTGCTGTAAACACTGACAATAAACACACTGCTGTAAACACAACAATAAGCACATTGAACAAACACCGACAATAAACACATTGCTGTAAACACTGACAATAAACACACTGCTGTAAACACAACAAACACATTGAACAAACACCGACAATAAACACACTGCTGTAAACACAACAAACACATTGAACAAACACCGACAATAAACACACTGCTGTAAACACCAACAATAAACACACTGTCGTAAGCACCAACAATAAACACTGCTGCAAACACCGACAGCAAACACTGCTGTAAACACTGACAATAAACACACTGCTGTAAACACGAAACAATAAACACACTGCTGTAAACACGAAACAATAAACACACTGCTGTAAACACGAAACAATAAGCACACTGCTGTAACACCGTAATTAAAGATACTGCTGTAAACACCGACAATAAACACACTACTGCAAACACATACAATAAACACACTGCTGTAAACACCGACAATAAACACATTGAACAAACACTGACAATAAACACACTGCTGTAAACACCGACAATAAACACACTGCTGCAAACACCTACAATAAACACACTGCTGTAAACACCTACAATAAACACATTGCTGTAAACAGGAAACAATAAACACACAGCTGTAAACACCGACAATAAACACACTGCTGTAAACACAACAATAAACACATTGAACAAACACTGACAATAAACACATTGAACAAACACTGACAATAAACACACTGCTGTAAACACCAACAATAAACACACTGTCGTAAGCACCAACAATAAACACTGCTGTAAACACGAAACAATAAACACACTGCTGTAAACACGAAACAATAAGCACACTGCTGTAAACACCGTAATTAAAGATACTGCTGTAAACACCGACAATAAACACATTGAACAAACACCTACAATAAATACACTGCTTTAAACACCGTAATTAAAGATACTGTTGTAAACACCGACAATAAACACACTACTGCAAACACATACAATAAACACATTGCTGTAAACACCGACAATAAACACATTGAACAAACACTGACAATAAACACACTGCTGCAAACACTTACAATAAACACACTGCTGTAAACACCGACAATAAACACACTGCTGCAAACACAACAATAAACACATTGAACAAACACTGACAATAAACACATTGAACAAACACCGACAATAAACACACTGCTGTAAACACCAACAATAAACACACTGTCGTAAGCACCAACAATAAACACTGCTGCAAACACTGACAACAAACACTGCTGTAAACACTGACAATAAACACACTGCTGTAAACACGAAACAATAAGCACACTGCTGTAAACACCGTAATTAAAGATACTGCTGTAAACACGACAATAAACACATTGAACAAACACCTACAATAAACACATTGCTGTAAACACCTACAATAAAGATACTGCTGTAAACACCGACAATAAACACATTGCTGAAAACATGAAACAATAAACACACTGCTGTAAACATTGACAATAAACAAACTGCAACAAACACCAACAATAAACACACTGCTGTAAACACCGACAATAAACACACTACAATAAATAATAATAAATAATAAACAACAACATCATGATAATAAATATCAACAATAAACAATGCAATAAACACCAATGATGAACACACTGCAGTAAACATGAAGAATATACACTATAATAAAGTTTAGAAGCTTGCTGATGCAGTAAAACAGTCTTTATCCCAGATTACACTAAACTGCATGGTGTCCATCAGCACAGCATTACTTATTTACAGACTAATGAAATTAAAAAGTATGCCAATGTGCAAGACACAATCTGGCAACCCCGGTGCCATCAGTCGTTCCCTTCTAATGTGTCTAGAATAAAGTATTTAAAGTGACAGTGCGGTTTGTAACGACCCTCTACAGGACTGTAATTATTTCACACTGCTGATGGTGTTGGAGTGTAATAATAAGATCAGCTGTAATCTAGCTCTGATTTATGACTTCATTATAAACTGTAATTATAAACCCAATCTTCTGTAATTCAATTTGCAGCTTCATGTGTTCACATAAACATCATCAGAGTGTTCACAAACATGAAAAGCATAGCCGAGAGAAACACACTGCTCTGCTGTCTTCATTATAAAGCTATTTCCTCTTTTCCTTTCACATCTTTCTTCCTTTCTCTCTTCATTCATTCTTTCTTCCATTGTTTTCTTCTTTTTGTTTATTATTTTTCTTCTTTTCCCTTTGCCAATACTTTCTTTCTTTCTTTCTTTTTCTTTCTTTCTTTCTTTCTTTCTTTCTTTCTTTCTTTCTTTCTTTCTAGTCGATTACATAGTGAACAAAGTGTGGTGTTGGATACAGAGCAATTATCAAAGTAGTTTCAGGGAATCAGAGGTCAGAGGTCACTCACCAGTTATTAACTTGCAAGATGGTGAGTCCTGTGTCCTGAGCAAGCTGCTTCTTCTGCTCTTCTGATGGATAAGGATGCTGAAGAGAAACAGAGAGCCAGAAGCAAAGAAGGAGAGAGAGAGAGAGAGAGAGACAGACAGACAGCTTGACACTGGTTCTCTCTGATTGGTTGAAGAGATGGGCTTATTAGAGCTCAAGTAGGTTTCATAAAACCAAAAACCCTCAAGACACCCAGAGATCAGTGTACAGAAGATAAATATGGAGCAGTGAGGTTCTCATCTTACTGTGAGGTGCTGGAATAGCCAAGCCCTCATGATGTTAGTTGCCACTTTGGGAAAAATCCCTCGCTTCTTCTGTCGCTTCTTATCAGGGTCATCCTCATCACCCGTCCCCGGAGAAGCCAGACTGCTCTCCAGACCATCCCCTGAACCAGAGAGACAGAGAGAGTGGGGGGGGAGGGAGAGAGAGAGAGAGAGAGAGAGAGAGAGAGAGAGACAGAGACAGAGAGAGAGAGGGGGGGAGAGACAGAGAGAGGG
>JAQQZR010000020.1:15826073-15848444 GCA_030068235.1 Notoglanidium macrostoma | reverse complement strand
AACTGGCTACTCTAAATTGCCCATAGGTGTGAATGCAAGCGTGTGTGGTTGTTTGTCTGTGTTGGCCCTGTGGTGGAATGGCGACCTGCCCAGGGTGTACCTCGCCTCTCGCACGAAGATGCTGGGATTGGCTCCAGCTTCCCCGTGACCCAGATGGATAAAGCGGTGTAGATAATGGATGGAAGTTAATTGTATACCATGAATATGTAACATCTTTAGCTATAAATGACTCTGTGTACTGTGTTTTTATTTTTCATCTTTTCTGTAGTACAGTTTTATAGGACAGTATTGAATCTTGTTTTTTTTTTAAAGAGGACATGCCATGGAATTCTTTTTGGTCAGTGTGACTTGGGGATGTACTGGGACTTTCAAAGTAGACATTAACCTAATAGCCAAAGAAAGAAAACAGGTGGAGAGAATAGGCCAGTTAAGAAAGGCATGTTACTTAAATAGAAACTACTCTAATTTTTTATGGTACATTAACATATGACTGCCCAAAGCAATATGAATCAAGAAAATGGGGAGGAGCCATTCACATTAAGCAAACAATTCCAAACTAAGGTAATACACAAAAAGAGTGGTGAACTTTTGGGAAGGTCCCTGAAAATATCAGCACAACATTAGTGTTGTGCTCTGCGCATTTCACTGAAGACAGTTTTATCAACTTAAGCCCATATTAGATGGGCTTTGCTCTGTTGGAGTCGACTGCAAGTCTGCAAACTGTAAGTACAATATTCAAAATTTCCAGAAAATCAAACATTAAACTCTATAGTGGATATTGTAATAGATTTCTCCTTTTGGACTGAACTCAAACTAACTATTTCTGAACTGAAGCCCACAGGTAACTTTACCCAGTCAGTTAACAATAACAGCCTTTCCATGTTGCTAAGTTTCAGTAAAACTTGTAGTTTGACATACATCATTTGCTAAGCTGCATTATCTGAATTGACTATATGTTATAGTAATAAACAACTCCCTGTTGTGTGATTTTGATAAATTTGCTACCAAGGGTTCTTTGTCACCACTTCAGGCAGTTAGCTATTGCTAATTCAGGTTAGCTTGTCAAGGCAGCTTACCCAGTGTTAGGAGTGTGATAGGGCACACAAGCTATGTAAACATTATGTGTATATCGTTTCAGGAATATTTGTTTCATATGTACACAAGCATCTGGATGTCATCATAAAAACAGCAATGTGTAGGCCATAGCAAAACAACTCTGTGCTGTGATATGTTTGCGAATGAGTTGGCATTAAGAGTTGATTCCCATATGAAAGCCACAGTACAATCATGGATAAAAGTTTTGACAATGACACAAATATTAATTTTCAGAAAGTCTGCTGCGTCAGTTTTTATAATGGCAATTTGCATTTACTCCAGAATATTATGAAGAATGATCATATGAATTGCAATTAATTGCAAAGTCCCTCTTTGCCATGAAAATTAACCAAATGCATCCACAAAAAATAAACATTTCCACTGCATTTCAGTCACAAAAGGAGCTGCTGACATAATTTCAGTGATTTTCTGGTTAACACAGGTGAGAGTGTTTACAAGGACAAGGCTGGAGATCACTCTGTCATGCTGATTGAGTTAGAATAGTAAACTGGATTCTTTAAAAGGGTGGTGCTTGAAATCATTGTTCTTCCTCTGTAACCATGGTTACCTGCAAGGAAACACATGCAGTCATCACTGCTTTACACAAAAGGGCTTCACAGGTGAGGATATTGCTGTAGTAAAATTGCACCTAAATCAACTATTTATTGGATCACCAATAACTTCAAAGAGATAGGTTCAGTTGTTGTACAGAAGGCTTCAGGGAAACAAACAAAGTCCAGCAAGCGCCAGGACCATCTCCTAAAGTGGATTCAGCTGTGGGATCGGGGCAGCACCAGTGCAGAGCTTGCTCAGGAATGGCAGCAGGCAGGTGGGAGAGCATCTGCACACACACTGAGACCAAGATTTTTGGAGGATGGCCTGGTGTCAAGAAGGGCAGCAAAGAAGCCACTTCTCTCCAATTAAAACATCAGGGACAGACTGATATTCTGCAAAAGGTACAGGGATTGGACTGCTGAGGACTGGGGTAAGGTAATTTTTTCTGATGAATCCCTTTTCCGATTGTTTGGGGCATACAGAACAAGGATTGTCCGGAGAAGAAAAGGTGAGAGCTACCATCAGTCCTGTGTCATGCCAACAGTAAACCATCCTGAGACCATTCATGTGTGGAGTTGCTTCTCAGCCAAGGGAGTGGGCACACTCTCAATTTTGTCTAAGAACACAGCCATGAATAAAGTATGGTACCAAAACATCCTCCGAGAGCAACTTCTCCCAACCATCCAAGAACAGTTTAGTGAGGAACAATGCCTTTTCCAGCATGCTGGAACACCATGCCATAAAGTACAAGTGATAACCAAGTGGATCAAAATATCAAACTTTTAGGTCCATGGCCAGGAAACTCCCCAGACCTTAATCCCATTGAGTATTTGTGGTCAATCCTCAGGACGCGGGTGGACAAACAAAACCCACAAATTCTGACAAAATCCAAGCATTGATTATGCAAGAATGGGCTGCCATCAGTCAGGTTTTGGCCCAGAAGTTGATTGACAGCATGCCAGTGCAAATTGAGGACTTGAAAAAGAAGGGCCAAGTGCAAATATTGATTCTTTGCATAAATGTAATGTAATTGTACTTCAGTATACCATAGAAACATCTGACAAAAAGTCTAAAAACACTGAAGCAGCAAACTTTGTGAGAACCAAAACTTGTGTCATTCTCAAAACTTTTGTCCACTGTTGTATATGTGACAGATAGGCATGTATGAATAATCATTGGTCAAAATATCACAAATATGTATGGTTTCAAACAGTCACTATGGAGTGAAAAGAGTTGGCAGTGATTGGTTAGCTGAAGCAAATAATCTGACTTCCTGAAAAGACCTGAAATTCCTATTAGAATTCTGTGTATGGAACGTAGTTCTTGTTTAAACATGTTAGCCAATCAAAGCAAACAAAATCAGTATGTCTTATCCTATTAGGGTTTTCATGCTAAAATGGCATGGTATTTTTTGATCACTTCATGATTACTGATGTCAGTGTAATAGGGCATTAGTCATTCAGACAGGTGACCACTGGGTTCTTGGGGACAGGAATGATGGTGGATGTCTTGAGGGAGGTGGGGACCACAGATTGTCTTAGGGAGAGATTGAAGATGTTGGTAAACACCTCCACTAGCTGGTTGGCTCAGGCCCTGAAAGCACATCCTGGAATACCATCTGGCCCGGGAGCTTTGTGAGGGTTGACCTTTTTGAAGCACCACCTCAAATCAGCCATTTCTAGGATCAAGTTCAAGTTCAAGTGGCTTTATTGTCATTTCAACCATATACAGGTGATACAATACACAGTGAAACGAGATGTTTCTCCAGGACCAAGGTGCTACATATAAGACAACACTGTTGTACAAAAGTGCACGTGTGCAACAGAAGACAACATAAAGTGCATGTGTGCAAACATATGCAAACATGGCAGAGATATCAAAGTGCAAGTGTGCAAATGTGAAAACATTGCAAACAGTGCAGACATCATGAGACAAGACAGTGCAGTGCTAATCCAAATCTAATGTGTAAACATTTGTTGAGGTAGATGAATGTACATTTGTGTGTGTGTGTCAGTCCAGGTCCTGAGTGTTCAGGAGTCTGATGGCTTGGGGGAAGAAACTATTACAGAGTATGGCAGTGAGGGCCCGAATGCTTCGGTACCTCTTGCCAAATGGCAGGAGGGTGAAGAGTGTGTGTGAGGGGTGTGTGGGATCTTCCACAGTGCTGGTGGATTTGCGGATGAAGTGTGCGTGGTGAATGTCAGTGTTGGAGGGAAGAGAGACTCCGATGGTCTCACATCTTCTCTGTTCTCACTATCTGCTGTAGGATCTTGTGGTCCAATACGGTGCAGTTTCCATACCAGACAGGGAAGCAGCTGCTCTGAATGCTCTCAATAGTCCTTCTGTAGAATGTGGTGAGGATGGGTGGTGGGAGATGGGCTTTCCTCAGTCTTCGCAGGAAGTAGAGACGCAGCTTGGCTTTCTTAGCTATGTAGCTGGTGTTGAGGGACCAGGAAAGGTTCTCTGCCAGGTGAACACCAAGGAATTTGGTGCTCTTTATGACCTCCACAGAGGATCTGTCGATGTTCAGTGCAGAGTGGTCGCTCCGTGCTTCTGAAGTCAACAATCATCTCTTTGGTTTTGTCCACGTTCATAGACAGGTTGTTGACTTTACAGCAGTCCGTAAACTGCTGCACCTCCTCTCTGTATGCTGACTCGTCGTTCTTGCTGACGAGACCCACCAAAGTCGTGTCATCGGCGAACCTGAAGATGTGGTTCGAGCTGTGCATTGCTGCACAGTCGTGAGTCAGCAGAGTGAACAGTAGAGAACTGCTCAGTGTGGTGGTGCTGGAGATACTGTTCCCAATCTGGACTGAATGAGGTCTCTCAGTCAGGAAGTCCAGGATCCAGTTGCAGAGAGAGGTATTCAGACCCAGCAGGCCCAGCTTCCTAATGTGGTGCTGAGGAATGATAGTGTTGAATGCTGAACTGAAGTCTATGAACAGCATTCGTTCAATCAGCATTGTCACCTCCCTGTCCACATGAGAGCATATGGCAGATTTGTTGTTGCCTGCACTAAAACGAGCATAGAAAATGTTGAGCTAATCCGGGAGAGAGACAGTGGGCTGGACACTGACTTTTTGTAGTCCGTGATGCAGTGTAACCACTTCACATGTGTTTGGGGTCAGAGCTGTGGTAGTAGGATTCCACCTTGTCCCTGTAGTCCCTCTGGGCATTTTTAATGGACTTCCAGAGGTCATATCTGGCTGCTTTGTAGGCATCAGGGTCCTCTGAGTTGAAGGCAGAGGACCACACTTTGAGCTTAGCACAGATCTCACCATCTTACAGCACAACAGGAAGTCAACTGGTTCTCTCAGCCAGTCCCTCCTGTCTGGAGAAACACATGAAGCTGTATCATTTGAATTTTTGTTGAGGCATATGATGAGTGACGAGGCAGATTAAGAGGGTGTAGCCATAGGAGCCCACATAGGTCCGAGCATGCTGGTTAATTGTACTAGCTGGTAATGTTCATTGTAATCTGCTGCTATTTCTCACCAACAAGATGGCCTTGGGATGCCAGAGTCTGTCACCACTCTTTGAAACCTCAATGTGTGGGTGAGAGCAGTAGCAGACAGCAGAGATTTTGGCTTCCTGTCCTGCTAAATGTAAACTATATAATTTGTTCATTGTGTTGTCTGTTGTCTATCTGTTTATCAGCTTTTTCACTGTTTCCCTGGGTTGCATATCGATCATGAATGATGTCTCAGGTTGTCCTTTATTAACTGCTGCATTCTGAGGAACCTTATTTTGTTTCTAACATTGAATCTGCATATGATGAAATGGAATCGCAATAAAAGCCTACTTGACTTATTATATCATCTTTTTCAGTCTGCGTGTGTGTGACCTCATAGAGGAAAGCTGTGCAGTTCTGGCCTCAGTTCTCAGCTTAAGACCCTCCAGTCTTAGAGAACTGGACTTGAGTCACAATAACCTGCAGGATTCAGGAGTGAAGCTGCTCTCTGCTGGACTGGAGAATCTACACTGTAAACTGGAGATATTGAGGTGAGATCTCACAATATTTCACTTTTCTGAAATGAAAACCTATATTCATCAAAACATTTCATTCATCAAATGAGCTGTAAAATTAATTGTTAACAAATTAGATTAACTTGATGGGCACTTTTGATAAACAAGAGCTCAACAGGGTTGAGATTGTAACTGTGCAGGTAAGTCCATTGCAGCTGACTGATTCTACTTTAAATAGTTGCATAGTTTAGAGCTGTGGTTTATCATGGATTTGCCACTCACTGCACTCACAGCCTGCTCTTTGAATTCTGCATACAGCATGCTCTCTATCATATTTGCCATGCTCAGACAGGACTTCTACACCCAGCAGGCAGCACAGCCCTACATCAGCAGAAGTCTGCTCACTTGTCATGTTAATGGTAATCAAGGATAGTATTTCAGGACTCGCTCGTACATGCTTTAGTTGCGAAGCATTAATTAGTGGAACCCCTTGTTGTCTGCTACTGCCAAGTCTTGTTTTCATTGCCACTCTGATTTTTTGATTTTTTTTTTTATTCTTTTTGACTCTGCTCTTGTTTTTTGAATTATTGTTTCTGTTTTGCCTGCTCCACTCTGTCTGCTGATTGCCTGAAACTTGTTTGTGTCTAGACTGTGAGTTTGCCTGCCGACTTTATACCTTTCCTCTGTGAGTTAATTAACATATTTGCTTTTACTGCTGCCTCCTACCTGCCGGTGTGTCCAGCCACACCCTGTAGTCCTGACATGGTTTGTGCCATTGCCCTGCTGCAGAAGTAAATTGGCTCCAATTGAGTGCAATTTACAGAGTATGGCATGGTGTTGCAAAATGCAGTGATAACCTTCACTGTTCAAGATCCCTTTTGTCATTTATAAATCTCCCAATTTACCACCACCGTAGCACCCCAAGACCATCCCCTGTCCTCCACCATGCTTGGCAAATAGCATCAAGCACTCCTCCAGCATCTTTTCATTTTTTCTGAATCTTACAATTGTTTTTCTTTGTGTTTCAAACACTTCAAACTTAGATTAGATGGTTTATAGCTTTTTTCCTATCTTTCTCTGTCCACTGTCTGTGTTTTTGACCCATTTTAATCTAATCCATTTATAGGCCAGTTTCAGAGCGTTTTTTTGTTTTTTGGTCCAAACAAAAATGTGATCAATTACATATAATCAAATGGTGCAGAGCACCATTGTGCAGGTGAATGTGATGTGATGGTGAGATCCCCTGCACACCACGGTGCAGCAGTATGTTACTGCCGTGCACGTACTCAGGATGCCCAGCCCTCTGCACCACCACCTTTGCTCACTTAGCGGAATGGAGAGAATCAGGAAGGTTTCTTCTTCTCCGCTTTCTTTTCCTGTGTCCTTTTTTTGCTTGTTGCAGTTGCCAGTATTCAGACTTTTTCACTGTTCCACAAGTCTTTGTTTTAATATTCACGAACCTAAAACCCAGCTTATCCCCCCCAACTCAGTTGGTCATTTGGAGAGCAACCTAGACAGGTATAACCTGGAAGAGAGTCCATACTTCTCCAGTTTTAGCTTCTTCTCACTGGATTCTCATAAAATACAGAATGGATTTAAAACCCTGCTCTTTGTTTGTAAATCTAAAATAAAGACACACCTCTTAAATCATTTTTGCCTCGGGCTGATCGGACAGTCCTTGTTCTTTCTCTCCTAACTTCCTATACTTTTAATACCTTTTAAACCTTTTTCATCCTCTGGCCTTTCCTACTTTCTATTTTAATTAATTTATTTAATTATTTCTCTCAAAAAGACATCCATTTTTATTTCATTATTTCTCTTCTAGGTTGCGTGACTGTAACCTGACAGGTGAAAGCTGTAGAGTTCTGGCCTCAGCTCTCAGCTCAAACTCCTCCAGACTGAGAGAACTGGAGCTGAGTTACAATAACCTGCAGAATTCAGGAGTGAAGCTGCTCTCTGCTGGCCTGGAGAATCCACACTGTACACTGGAGATACTAGGGTTAGGTTAACACACACACACACACACACACACACACACACACACACACAGGGCTAAGACATTTCGGTGTGGACACAGCAAAGTTTTAATGAACACAGCAACATCTTCCAGTCTTCATCTATCGTTATTTTTTATTTTAGCGATCTGATATATTTTCATTGTTGTGTGTGTGATATTGAAAGTACATGTACTGCATCTAATGATTTTGTGAAACATAAATGTAATACACACAATTGGTTTAGCCAAGTCTAAGGTCAGGTCATAACATAAAGAGAAGAAAGTATCTCCTGGTTCTCAGAACTTGACAAGACAGCTGCTTTTCACCATAAAAATAGGGTTCATTAACACAACATATAGGGATAACGTGTTAAAGGGGATTATAGAAAATATGGCACTACCTAACCTATTTATAAACAAAAAGAAAATACAGCAGAAAATACATCTGCTTCTCCAACTCCTTAACTAAAGTATGCAGGAGAAACATATTACAGAGAAAAGTGTCAGGTATGCGGGGTTTGGCTGGACACATGTGCAGGTGAGGATACAGAATAGTGAAACTCATCGTGTTTATATAAAACACATGAGGCAGAGGTACAAAATCGGCAGGCAGAAGAGAAATCCAAACACATACACTGTGTCAGTCGATCAGCAAACAGTACATCAAAGATAATCCACAAATAATGATCAAAAACAAGAGCAGAGTCCCAAAAACACAAGAAAGGCCATCACGGATTCAATTACAGATCACATGAAGAGCCTGGGCGCATGTGCTCACGTGAGCTATAGTCCTCCACTGCTCGCACCAAAATACGGAAGTGCTCGCTTCAGCGCTATGCACAATGGAGACATCAGAAACACTCCATCGGGCGCACTCGCGTGTGCCATGAGGAACAGGCCTGACAAAAGGGTTCTTCCTCTAATTTTATTTAGAATAATATACAAAATTAAGATTCTTAAAGTTGTTTCAGTGTTTAACCTTACTCCTATGTCTGATTGTCCCTACACACACCAAGACAACAGGATTAACCATGAGGCAGATAACATAGTCTACCAGTTGAAATGTGAGCAATGTCTGTCCTAGCCTATAAAGCGCCTGTAAAGCGCTCCCTACTTCTATCACAGCCTTCCTTATATAGAGAGCTCTGCTGCTGATAGGCAATCATCATGTTAGCCTGTAAATATAGGAACACACACCAACACACCTGCAAGAAGGAAGAGCAGCCAGTCATTCAATCAGATTTCACGAAAAATATATCATGACCCTGTTTTAGTCATAACACAATGCTAAAACTGGGTGTGTTCAGTGTGGGAAGGTTTATTTTTTTCTTACAGGTTGTGGAACTGCAGTATTACAGATGAAGGTTGTGTTGCTCTGGCTTCAGTTCTGAGGTCAAACTCCTCATCACAGCTGAGAGAACTGAATATGAAAGGCAACGAAACAGGAGAATCAGGAGTGACGCTGCTCAACGATCTACTGAAGGATCCATACTGTAAACTGAAGAAACTTCTGTAAGTTAATGATTTTTTTTACTGCTTAAAGATTGTATGTAGAATCAAATATGTGATGTATGTCTTTTATTTCTAGAGCTTTATAGTTTATATTGTTGGATTGTAAGGGTAGAATTGTTTATTGTATAGTTTGGTTTTGAATATTCATTTATTCATTGTCTATTGTATTATATTGTCCATTTTATTGTGTGTGTGTGTGTGTGTGTGTGTGTGCGCTATCACCGATTGTTGTTCATAAGGACTATGATGATTACTGTGAATAATGTTTTCTGCCATTCTGTCCTGTTCTCTGTCTTACAGAATTAAAAAAATGTGACCTTATCAAGATTAATACATGACTGGAGTCACACGTCCGACCTCTTTTCTTTCTTAACTTCAGTAACATATTTCATAATCCAAATTCTACATATTATACCATATCACCATATCACAATATCATCATCATATCATGATAGTAATTATATAAATACATTTCCTTAGATTTAAAGTTATATTGTGAAGTATTTTTATCATTATGTTGCAAATTATACCGGTTCATAAAGTTTTTTGTAAGATCACAGTGAAGAATTTGTTGTGCTCTCTCTCTCTCTCTCTCTCTCTCTCTCTCTCTCTCTCTCTCTATATATATATATATATATATATATATGAGTTCTGTGTATTGTTTGGTGATATGGATGATGTCATAGTCGTAGAATCACCTCAGCAGGTTTCTTGTGCCAGATTTGAACGGTTCTTTTCAGCTGTTTTGCTGAATATTTTGTGGTGGAAAGTGCAGATCGGTTCCAGCAAGGGTGACATATTACTGTACAAAAACATAAACACTGATTCTATGTGAAAATGTGTGTACTGTGATTGATCATTTTGTATATTAATGTAAAATACTTCTGAAATATAAACACTTCTGATGTTTTATTCACTGAAATTTTATTCACTTTATAATTCACTTATATACATTTATTCAGAAAGTCATTTAAATGATCATGGTGTATATGCATTTTTTTCTGTGTACTTTGGTATGATATTTTTTGTGTTTGTGTGCATGAAGTGGATTGTCAAATATTAAGAGCACCATGTAACTAAGATTAGTAAAGTGCTATGCAAATAAAGATTTACATACTTTCTTTCCATATTGTAATAATGTCCCCACAAAGCCATTGTGTTACATGTTCCCATAATGTCATATGTTTATGTGAATTTTTGTGTGCTATGGTGTTGTGTGTGTGTGTGTGTTTGTAGCAGGATATTTCCAGCAGGATGTTTCTGTGGTGTTATTTAGAAGTGTCTGATGGTCTATGCTAATTAGTTCTCTCAGGTGTATAATCAACAGTAGTTTTGGTCTCCCTTAAGGTGTGAATTCGGGGCAGGGCTCACTAACATATATTGAATTTATATAGCAAGCATCTGTAGCGCTCTGTAAAAGTTAACATGTTCTACAAAGGTTACAAACATATCTTAGAATAAAAATGATAATTTAGTGGTGTCTATTTTTCCTCTTGCCCAATTTGGGTTTTCAACTGTAATACCCCTACTTAAACTCACTAATCTAACTCCTGAATAGACTGCTGACATGTGCCTCAAACTCATATTTATTCTCACATTTCTTAGACCCAGAAGATCTCATCCACAATCCAGAGGCCATGCTACCAGTAACCTTATCTACCCTCCTCTGTTTTCTGAGTCTCAAACAGGGGTGATAGGTGGGCTCTGGACCTGCCAATCTGCTGTAAAGAATTTTATTTCAGCCCTTGCTTCCCATCACTCTCTTGACTTTCTGGCAATAACTGAGTCCTGGATATCGCCACAGAACTCAGCCACACCAGCAGCTCTTTCCTCTGCTTATTATTTCTCACATACTCCATGAGAAACTGGAAGGGGTGGTGGTACAATTCTGCTGCTGTCTCAAAGTTGATGCTTTACACCTCTCTCTGTCTCATCTTTACATATCATCCTTTGAGTTCCATGCTGTTGCAATTTCCTTTCCAATCAACCTTCTCCTCATTGTCATCTACTGCCCCTCTGCACCCCTAGAAAACTTTCTTGAAGAAATGGACATTCTCCTCAGTCTTTTCCCTAATGAGAACACCCCTCTCACTCTCCTTGGAGACTTCAACCTCCCCTTTGACAAGCTCCAGTCCTCTTGCCTTCTCCCTCTTCTCTATTCCTTCTCTCTGATTTTTTCCACACACAAAGGAGGAAATGCCCTGCACCTGGTCTTCAGCCATCCATCCTCAGCTTCAAACATCACTGCTACTCAACTTCACATCTCTGATCATCACTTAGTATCCTTTGCCATCGTCTTACCTGCCCTTCCAAAAACCAACTGTCAATATTTTGCATGATGGTGTTTTTAGCCCAGGTCCTAGTAAATCAGTATCAGAATATATTTACTAATAGAGACTTCAAAGCACTTATGAATGCGAGAGCAAAGGCGACGGAATAAACAGGCACGGGAGACAGCTGTAGGGTAAGTCAAACACAAAATGTCCACTTTTATTAGTGCAAAAGTCACGATCAAAAAGAATCAGTTCAATAAAAAGATACGTGGGAGGTGTAGCGGTGTGGGAAGCGTGGTGAATCTGTTTGGGTATGGGAAATTCCTGCAGGCTGAGGAGGCGGTGGCTGCAAATTCCTCCGACTTTCGGGTTGGAGCGGGAGCTCACGGTGAGTCTGGAAATAATCAGCTGTGCCGGGTTAGATAGCCGCACCTTTCACTCGGAGATTCGTGGAGAGGAATCCACAGGTCTGGAGGGCAAAAGGTCAGGATCATCAAGCCAAAAGTAACATGTTTCGCTTGGTGGGGACGTGGGGAGGCACAGAGTGAAAACAGCTTATTAGGTATGATCTTTCCCTATATGTGGATTATGAGCTTATTGTGAACAGAGACACTGGCAGGACTAGCTATGACAGTGTAACTAAAATGGAGAGTCAGAAGGTAACAAAGACATGAGGGCTCATGGGACATGAAGAAAAAGAAGGATTTATTTGTTTAATATACATTACAGGACTTTGAAATTCTTACTTTGCATAGCCCAGCTTCTAAGGAAGTGATAATGTGAGCATGTGAGAGTTAGGGCTAGGTGGCAAGTCACCATATCCAAACATCTCAGCTTACTAAAACTCTCTATGCTCAAAATCCCTCTAACCCTAAATACATAAAGTTTGAGACTTTGGTCTGAGTTCTGAATACTAATTGGAAGGTTTCATGTTTATTACTGTATACTTGATAACAATGCAATATCATCACCATTAATGAAGTACTTAAATTGGTAATCCATCCATTGTACTGCTTATCCTACTGAGGGTCATGGGTGAGCTGGAGCATCTCACCTGACTCCAGGAATGGACAGGCTGCCAATCTATCACAAGGCTAACACAGAGACAAACAACCATTCACACTCCTCTTCACACCTATGGGCAATTTAGAGTAGCCAGTTGACCTAATCTGCATGTCTTTGGACTGTGGGAGGAAACCCATGCAGGCACTGGGAAAACATGCAAACTCCACACAGACAGAATCTTGGTCAACCGGCAGCTTCAAACCCAGAACCTGCTTGCTGTGAGGCTACAGTGCTAACTGCAACACCATACCAGCCCTAAAATAGTCATCTAACATAATGGACATAGTAAAATAAAACAATATTTAAATATGTGTCAATTTTGTCTATGACAATTTTGACAATAAATATTGATTGACAATCTTTTATTTAATGTGTAAATTATAATGACAAGGTAAATGAAAAATATTTGATAACGACAATTATGGCAAGATCTCTGTTCATTACAACAATTGATGGTCTCAAATGCATTAAGTAGGCAAGAAATTCCACTTTTATTTTACTATTTTAAGTGTTTCACTATTTTAATTCCACAAAATAGTCAGAATAATGAAAAATCTATGAATGATTAGGTGTGTCCAAATATTACAATGGTACTGTATGCACTAATAAAGACCATGCATCTATTGATTGAATGGCATGAATGGCAGATCACATATTTGCTCACATACTGGAGTAAAAGGCCATTAAAAGCTTTATAGATCATTAGTAGTATTTTACATTTAGTCTGAAACTTTAATGGAAGCCTGTGCTGTGGGGATAAGATTAAATGGAGTTATGTGATTAAATCTTCTAGTTCGAGGAGGGACTCTGGGGGCTGGGTTCTGGACTAATGGATGTGGTCCCAGTACAAGTACTTCTGGCTTGTCAGTGTTAAGTACAAGACTACTAAGCATCCAGTGTCTAATGTCCTTTACACATTCCACAACCTAATTAAGCTGGTCTCTCTAATCTGGCTTTGCCAAGCAAAACAGTTCAACTAAAACAGGACCTTGTGGAACACCTCAGTAAAATAAGACCTGAGCCAGAAGAGGGGCTGTTTCCTTAAATCCAACAAAGTTTTCTAGTCTATTAAGGAGAATAGTATGATAAACAGTGTGAAAAGCTGCACTAAGGTCAAACAATACAAGCAGTGAGACACAACCCTGATCACAGGCCAGTAGAAGGCCATTTACTACTTTAACCAGTGCTGTCTCTATGCTATGGTGAGGTTTAAATCCTGATTAATAGATTTAATGAAAGTTATTAATTATATAAATGCTAATAAAATGTTAATGCTTTCACTTTAGTCACTTTCTTTTTATTATGTATATAACCCCTGGCATAGTTTATTTTGTATTATTTTATTTATTTATTTGTTTGTTTATCCCCATTATTTACATATATGTATATTTACCAATGTATCTACTTAAATTTAATTGTTATTGATTAACAAAATAAAATATAACCTTGTTCAGGTGACTTGTTTAATGTGGTCAATAGGAAGAATCAGATTAATAGGAAGCATCAGTCTGGGGCATGTTTTTACTGTGGTGACGTGTACTTTTGGAATGCAGGGAATATGGAGAAAAAGGAGGATCTAGCCAAAGTGACAAAATGTGGGTTGACATATTTGGAAATAGGTTGCAAATATAATTACATATTCTTTCTTTCTTTATTTCTTTCTAATTAAAGCACTCATATTCCAAAAAGTATTCACACCTCAGTCCTGCAGATGGCAGTAGTGCACTAAGATTGCAAGCTGCCAATAAACTCCACAAAAGACGACACACACTCACTAGACAGTTCCATTATGTATTCTCTGAATGCTAGGAAGGAGTCTTGCCTAGCCTCTGAAGGATCTGACTTGGAAGGATCCATGCTACCAAGGAAGCGTCCTTGACAATGAGAAACACCCAGGATGTATACCAAAGGGAATTCCTCCAGGCACCTCCTTTTCACTGATCCCAGCCACAAGAGCCACTGTTACCTCTTGGGTTGACACCAACTCATCCAAAAAAGTGAACACATGATAAAAATGTGTGAAAGTAATTTAACATTTCATTAAGCGAGTACAAAAGGCACAAACTGTAAGGTTGGGCATTTGCCAGACAATAATTTGTGATACAATATGTTTTAATATCTTAAAACATATTGTTTTAAGAGCACAATGTTATTCAGGCTGATAATTACCCTCCATTTGTTCTTCCATATAATTACAGGAGAGGTGTAGTTCGACCTTCCCAGGTTGTACCCCACCTCTTTTCCGAAGATGCTGGGATTGGCTCCAGCTTCCCCGCGACCCAGATGGATAAAGCGGTATAGATAACTTGTTAACAATCTTAAAATTGCACATAATATTGGAAAAGGAACAATACAAAAATACCTTGCAGGGCTTGAAGACCTCTAATGGATCCTCCTTTAAGTACAGAGGCAGGCCAACCAGTTCTGTCAGCTGTTCTAGCTGCACTGATGTCTTTCTTATCTGGTTGCACATACAATATATGTATAGGAGATGTTAGAATCCAGTGTTCACCCTGAAGCCTAAATGTAATTCCTATCAAACTTCAAAATCATCAAAATGTTTTTTGCCTGAAATCTAAGGAGAAAGGTTCAAACCCAAAATGTAAGCAGCTGGGGTGTATATTTGTCCTGTACAGATATTTATTGGGGATTCTGAGGAATTCACTGTCAAGCTGCATGGAAAACAAAAACATAGATTACCTCCGATCATTCATGTTCACAGTTGTAACTTTTGTAAAATACAGTGGAAAAAAGCATTCTCAGACATTCTCAAAAATTAGACACACAATGTTAAACTATGCTTAAAGTTTAAGTTTTTTTAAGCGCTTTATCAACATTAAAAGGGTACAACAATAATGACTTTGGTAAATCGAGGTCTTGTTAACTTTTTAGGTTCCCTTTCAAGTTTTACTCACTTGGGATTCACAAAACAAATGCAGCCATCTGTCTCTTAGGTCTGCAACGGGAGGAGCTGAATCCACAATTTCTTCACGCCTGAGTGCAAAGGTGTTCAGCGTATGTTGAGGGATGAGAATCATCAGTCTATCATGATTTAAAGCCTTTATGTCTCCAGTGTGTTCTTAGTCTCTCCATGGGGAGGACATTAAGTTCCGCTCTTCTTGGTCTTTAGGTGTTGGCTCTGGATGCTGCACACCCTGGACTGTTCCTGCTGCACTTTACTGCATTTACAGTTACATTTCCTGTTCACTTTGGTCCTGTACTCTTCTCCTGTAACTATTCTTCCACCAATCATACCCTGATTTGGACCTGTTTTCTTTGAGACTGGGGTATTTATTCACAAGAGTTTGTGCAGCATTGCCTAGCTCTTTGTAATTAGGATATACTTTATGTTGATATATTTCAGCAGCCATTTCATCTAGTGTGTTGTGTTTTTCCATATCAACTTGATAGTTTTCCCTCTATCACCACTTTTACCTGCCATTAGAGCACACCCCACCTTGTAGGAGAATGTTGGAATTAGGAATATCTCTGGCCATCAACAGTGATGCTCTGGTGAATCTGTGGTGTCAGACACAGACACAGGTACAGATTAACCCTGTGTCACCTATACTGCATGAACTGAGATCTAAATCAGCTAATCTAACTATCTTAATTGTTGCTTTGGGTGGTAGATCTTCTATGTTAACTACATTGCATAGGGCATTGTCAAATTCTAGCTCCTGAAACTGAAGGTGAGAGTCATAGGTCAGGTTATTACAATATGTGTCACCTCAAATATGAGGTCGTTTACAATTTCAGGACGTGAGGGCAAAATAAGCCTCTCAGTGCTGAGGTCAACAAAGATGAGCCTAAGTTTCAGAACATCAGTTGTTACATATTCATTGGGTTTGCATCTGTAACAAAAACAAACAGCTGCTTCAGGTGTTTACTATATGACCACTACACACAATTGACAGGAAATGGCCTCAGCTGTTATTCCTTTGTAACCTTAGATTAACATCCTGTAACACATGGGCCATAGTGGAAAACAGATGACCTTTAAATACCTTCTCTGGCATGTCCAGAACAACGTATCTCAGGTGCTGCAGTGATGCTACACTATTAGTCTGACACTAGAACGAATTGTTTAGTTGTAAGAATTAGCTTACCTGACACTTTATAAACAAACAGTGGCACTTGGTCTGTGCTGTGTTCTGAGTGACATCTCCAGGCTCTGTTTCTGGACTGCATCTCCCAGAGTCCAGCATGACTTGTGGACATTTCTGCCCCAGGTGGTGCACTGGCCTGTGCTAGTTTAATTTTTTATGTTTGTGCATAAAAGGACTCGGTTTGTAATGTTTGCTGTTATGTTTTAATCTCAGAACCCATGAGGTGTTCGAGCATGTTCATGTTTCTTGTTTTCACTCATAATCATGTAGCTCATGTTGGTGTTCCTTGTTATGCTCATAGTTGTGTAGTTTTGTTTTTCATGCGTGAACTAGGTGTCGGTGTTGGAATAATGAAAAATGAATAATGAAATCCATCTGTGTTTGCATCCGTTGGGTTCCTTCCATCCAGGACAAGCTGACACACTGATTGCTCCGCATGGCCTTTGCTTTCATTATCTGTTACCTCGCATGACTGCAAATGCTCAATGTACCAGGGGTCATAGTTTTTACTGTAGAAAGATTTTATTTCCGATAAGCAAAATGATTGATCTCTTTAAACTCAGGTAAGACAGTGTGTACTCCAGTGCAGACAAACATGCCTGCCACAAAATCTGTGCCTTCAGCAGTTGCCTGTTTTGTTAAATACATAGTACTGCTGATGGGTTGCATGATTTGACAAAGGTTGTAAGAAAATAAGTAGAAAAAAATCAGTTTGAAAAAGATTTGCTACCAGCTGTTTGCTTGGAGGCAGTGGTGGCTTGATGGTTAAGACTGTGTTTTAGTAAGCAGCCGGTTGGGGGTTCAAGCCTCAGTGTTGCTGTTGTTGGGCCAATGAGCAAATATATAACCTTTATAACCATAACCTTTCTGCTGCAGGGGTGTTTTATCATGGGTGACCCCAACTTCCTAACAAGCTGGAATATGTGAAGAAAAGAATTTCGCTGTGCTGTAATGTATATGTGAAAAATAAACGTTTCTGCTTCACTCAGCACCTATCAATGATGTTGGGTTATGAGTAATTTTGCTAGTTTGTGAATTTAGACAAAACTTCCTGCAGGACTGTGCATCATTAATTTACTAAATTCAATAATCACAATAATATGATTGCAGATTTCATGCAGATGGCAATTAACTCTATTTATATCTATTTAACTCTATCAGTGGCCTGTCTTACCTGGACCAGACTAGCCTTGCACATGCTAATAACAACTTAATAAAGTTAATTATACCATAAATTATCCGTTTCTGGTCTGTTTCTTACATCACTAAAACCTTTTTTTCTCCATTAGCTACAGAATAAGCCAGAGGTCAGCATTATGTGTTAGCAGTAGCTAAATTATTAGAATGAAATGGAACCAATACAACACACTTTACATCAACATAAGGCACTTTCAAACATGTTTTATTCCTACAAGTTCAAATAGTGATTCAGTCTTAATTACCGCATCACCGATAAATTATTATTAATCATTATTTACAGACTTAATAAATAAACATATCACTGAACATCAGTGTGATTTCATTCTAATGCTAATATTAATGTTAGCTTGCAAAATCAAACTTTTTTTCCTAGCTAAACACATTTAAAAATGATTTTACAAATGTCCAGCTTTCCACAGTGACAGCTGTTCATTTCTCTTTTTCCTTCATGTTTCTGCCCACTCCGGTCACCTGCCGATTCCCGGCTTCCAGTTTCAATCTATATCCCAGCGGCCTGACCTATTTTTAAAAAACACCCCTAAAGGAAATGACAAATTGATTTAGAAAACAACAGAGAACTACCACAAAACTGTTTGTGTTCATGCATAAAGGGACAGACCAGTTATACATAAGTTATGGATACATGCCTGACAAACACATGGACAATCACATTCACTGATTTTACTAAATGCCTAATATAATCCAGCCAGTTATCAGCTGCTTTACATTACAGTATGACTGAGTAGCTTTAGCCTCGCTCTGTACGAAGGCATTTTACTTGTGAGACAGCTAAACATGCTTGAGTGTTTAATGACCAGATTTATACGGAGTGTAAAAGCAGGGTCCAAAAGGTCCACACTGGAAATCCTTATTTATTTATTTGTTTGTTTGTTTATTGAATTTGGAAAAAAAAAGAATTTAGAAATATTTAAAACAAAGAAAGTAAATGTTCAAATTTCTTGAATATTTAACATTCAGAATTCTGCACTATTTCTACGTTCCTATATATTTAATTATTTGATTGCTGCTTTTTTTAATGTTTTTAAATGTGTTTCAAAAATACATGTAAAATGTTATTTTCTACTTATTGATTGCTTTGTTTTGCATCTGCTTTCCCTTTTTACATTGTTTTTAAAGTACAAAATATAATAAATTATCAAAAAAAAAATTTCATATTTATGTATTATTTATTTATTTTAGTTTTCCTTAAATATTAAAAAAAATATATTTTAAAAATGTGTTATTTATCTGTTTGTTTGTTGTTTGTTTATATTTCTCCCACTCCTGTAAATTTGAAAATGTCTAAAAAACCTTTTTAAATATCTTTTTTTAAAGGTTATCCTATAAAAATTGTCACTATTGACAGCTGTTAATGAATGTGTAGATGTTTAAAGAAGCCTATATACTGTATTGCAACTCTTTTTGTTTTCTTTTCCTGAAGGAATTCATCACAATTCCTTTATTCCTATATTTATTCTTTCTTTTCCCAGAAAGAAAAGTATGTCAGCTGAACAGCTCTGAATCACAGTTAGAGCACAAGGACAGTCACATCCAAGCTAACAGTGGCTAATGAATGGTAATAAAAGCTAATAAAGGCTAATCTCTTCAGCCAGACGGACCAGATGTCTCTGCAGGTCTCACACAATCGCCAGATAGGGGGCAAATATTATTGATCCTGAGCTAAATAAACAGCATACTGCAAGTTAATGATGAGTAATCAGCTAATGATGTATGCTAATGCTGAGTTATAGTGATGATTAGAAAATCATTTTTAATATTATGATGTCAATACAGAATCTAAACCGTTTCACCTGTAAAGCAACAAACAAATAAAAATGCTTTTGGTTGAGAATCAAAAGTTCTTCTGCAAGTCTCTCTGGATTGTAGCGTCTATTAAACACTGTAAATGTAATGCAGAATAAGCACTTTATCCTCTACACTATAGTCCAGATATAAAAGTGCAGTAATCCATGCAGATTACACGCAGACTTCGATCAGGTCAGTGTTTACATTAGTTAGTCTTCTGATGCATAAAGCTACACACACTCAGGAGCACGAATAGGATACAAACCTCTTTCATTTTTTTCTGAACTTATGAGATATTCATGAAAACCATTTTTGTGTGTAAACACTCGTACAAATGATTAACAAGTGGATCTCTTCATATCCTTCTTGAAAAATGAGTCCCAGTGAGAAATAAGGTTCTGGTATCTACAGCTAGCGGAACTCAGTACATGCTAATGGAAAGCTAATCCAAAAACCATAGCTAACCAAAGCTAATTAAGTGTAAAACACACGTTCCACACACCAGATTTCTGTCTTCTGGTTTGTACTTCAAGGAACTGGTCAGTCTTTGTACATAGGTTAAACCATTAGCACTGTATAAAGAGTTCTTAGCATTAGTTTCTGAAAGATTGCACAGTTTCAGCTGGATGTAATGCCCTTAGTGGGGTTGTAGTAAGAAAAATGCCCATAAACCATCAGTTCATTGGAACTAACACAGGGATAAAACCTTCACAGTCCCGGCAGTGTGTTTAGATTTGTAAGATGTGTTGGTAAGATGTGTACAGATACTATGAGTCTTTTATCGATAAAAATTGAGTCTTTACGACTTTCACTGCACCTGCTGGCTAGTGTGCCGTTTGGAGTGCTGTCCTTCCGTCCAGGAGTCAGAAAGTGCTTAAACACACCTTTAGCTCGCTTCCTGAAGTGCTTCCCGACAACTACATACAAGAACGGATTAATCGCGCTGTCAGCATAAGCCAGGTAGGTGGAGCACTGCACGCTAATGTCTAAGACGTGCCCAAATAAACATCCTGTGGGTGTGAGCTGATAATAATCCAGCGTATCCAGCAGGCGTACCACCTGGTACGGTGTCCAGCAGAACAGAAACACCGCCAGAACCGTTAACACGAGATGAGCGGCTCGTTTTTCTGTCCGAATTCCAGGGATGTACCTGAGATCGCTGTCTTTAAGAGCTTTCACTATGTGATAAGTGCAGAATGCGATGATTGGTAAAGGTATCAGAAATCCAAGCACGTTGCTGCTCAGGTTTCTCTGGACCTTCCAGCCTAGATGAGGATACATCAAGTAGCAAGCATTGACATGGAGGTCTGGAAAGTAACGTACGTCACGGAAAAGTAATGATGGAATGCTAATGAAGAATCCAAAAATCCAAATTCCTAAACAAATCCTCTTGGCCCATGATGACCGTCTCAGCCTGCTACGACTCATTGTTCTGGCAAGCGCCAAATAGCGATCCATGCTAACCAGAACCAGGAACAAGATGCTGCAGAAATAGTTCATGGAGATTGCCGTGTTGATCAGCTTGCAGAGTGTCTGTCCGAAGCTCCACTCGTAATCCTGAGCGATGGTCACGGCCCAGAAGGGAAGACACACCACCATGACCAGGTTGGCCAATGCCAGGTTCCCCAGGTACACGTCAGCGACGGAGCTCGGGTTCCTCTGCAGGCAGAACACCGACAGGACTAAACCATTTCCCACCAGCCCGACGATGCTAATTATTGTTAGCCACAAAGGCTGGAGGGAGGAGATCCAATCCCACGCTGCCTGGTATGTGCAGTTATCCACATCAAACTGCGAATCCACGAGCGACATGTTCAACTCCATCACAGATCTAAATACAAATCAGCAACTTTAAATATTACAGTCTGTTTATATTTGAAAGTTCAACTAAATACGTCATTAATAATAAATGTAATGACTCTGTTCATCTTTAACAACAGTTAAAGTTAAAATGTAAGAACTAAACCGTTAGTCAATATAACAATATCATACTGATGTCACAATAGGTTCTACTATAGATTCTGATGAGTGCTACAGAATGACCACGTCGGGCCTGTCTATTCACGCCTTTCATTTTATTTAGTTTGACACTTTTTAAACTTCAATTTAATTCCTTTTATAAATATTTTTGTCAGTATTTATTTATTTACTTATTTTTCTGCTTTTTACCTAAATTTATAAAAAAAAGAAAAAAATATTTAGTTCACATTTTCTTTAAATATGTTTATATTTTTGTTTGTTTCCACTTTGTTAATTTTTCTTATTTTCATATTTTTTGTCACAGTTTATTTATGTGTTTTGTTTATTTTGAACGTGTGGTCTAAAACCATACATAAAAATGTTTATAATATTTTTCCTTTGTCAAAATTCATTTCTTCATTTATCAGTGTTTGTTTCTTTCTTTCTTTCATGTCATTGAGCCTTCAGCAGAAGGATATAAATGTTGTTATATTCTTTAGAACCATTAAGCGTTCTTCTCTTTTCAGTTCAGCCTTGAAGGTTCTCTGCAGAGCCCTACAGCACACAGCTGTAGAAAACATTTAAAGACAGTTTGTCATCTATTCCCCTAAACACACACACACACACACACACACACACACACACACACACACACACACATACCTGCACACACACCTACAAACAAACACCCACACCCGCAAACACACATACACACACATACATACACAGACACATCCACACACACATACACACACACACAAACACACCCCCACACACACACAAACACACACACACACATACACACACAAACACACACACACACACACACCCTCAC
>JAQQZR010000020.1:15789535-15802652 GCA_030068235.1 Notoglanidium macrostoma | reverse complement strand
GGACTGACACACACACACACACACACACACACACACACACACACACACACACACACACACACACACACACACACACGATTGTATACATTCTACTACCTCTGCAATGTTTTGCACATTCGATTTGGACTAGCACTGCACTGTCTTGTCTTGTGATGTTTTGTTTTTACATCTCTGAATCTGACACTGTACTGATGTCCACTGTTTTGCTCTGCAGGAAGGTTAGGCTTAGTTTGCCCAGGTTCTCCATCTCTGCTTCCTTCTCCTTGAGGACACCCTAAAGGAACTGGGTATCGTTGATGCATTCTCCAACAATGCAGACTTCTCAGGGATGAGTGAGGAGACCAAACTGAAGGCTTCCAAGGTATGCTTTGAAATCTAAGATTACTCTGGATGTTAAACAGTCCCACCAAAGAAGTTCTTTGGCTAAACATATTTTTGAAAAACATTAGTTATGTAAAAGTTTGATGAAGATGGTGTGTGTGATGTAAGGATGCTCATGCTCTACCCCCAGGTTCTCCACCAGGCAGTCCTCAAGGTGGATGAGAAAGGAACTGAAGCAGCTTCTGTCACCACTGTAGAGAAGGTGCCCATGTCTCTGCCAGACACCGTGAACCTCAACAGACCCTTCCTGCTCTTCATTGTGGAGAACAGCAGCAAGAGCATCCTCTTCATGGGCAAGATCACCAACCCTGCTGAACAGAAACAGTCAGATCCCATCTGTCTCACGCAAACAATCTGAGTTTCAAAGATCAACAAATTGTGAATTAATATGAAAGATACTTCCATCCAGGTATGTCGTACGTTCTACAGTCAGTATTGAAAAGAGCAAAAGAAATACAAACATACTTAAAATATCTTTTTCTTTTTTTCCCCTTTGATCTGTATGTTCTTAAAATTGCCACCAAGTACAATGGAATGTCATCAATAATGAATATTTTTGGTCATATTTCATATCAGCTACAAACAGAGAAATGATTATATTAAGCGTTTTTATCTACTTGTTCACTCATGAGAAATCTTTGATAGTAACACAGTTAGGCCTGAAACGATAATGTAATAAATTACTCAAACACTCTAACTCAAATTATTTCATAACATATTATGAGTTTACCTGATGGATGGAGGCAAAGCTCAAATCTCTTTCTAGTTCATTTGCTTAGCAATTAAACAACCTGTGTTTTGTTCCTATTATTATTGTTATTATTATTATTATTATTATTTATAATTCCCTGATTTTTTTTTTATTATCTGTGTCTTTTGCACAGTTAGAAAAACAAAACGACTGATAGAACCTTATGACAGTTAGTGTAGCATAACATATTACGGTGTGTTTAATGAATGCTTTTGGAGTCTGTATTGCGTTAGACACAGGACAAGCGTGTGTTTGTTCAGCCTACAGGTCATTGGAGGAAATTCAGTAATCAATAGTGGGGTCAATGCACAGACAAGCACATACGTTAAAAAATGGTAATACATCATCTGCAAAAACACAAAAACAGGCAAAGATCAGTGCGAGAAAACACTCAAAACAAGGACTAGGAAACACAAGGATCAAACATGGGGCCGGCTCTGAATGTTTGGGGACCCAAAGTGACAACTTCATCAGGGGCCCAACTGATTATAATCATATAATATTATATGCAAGAATGAACAGAATTAAAGCTCTAGTATCATGGATGAGGTTTACTAAACAGTTTAATAATCAATCAATTAATAAAATAAAAATGACAGAATAAAACCTACAGTATATACACAAGGAAACTGTCTATACAAGTCAAATCAATTAATTAATTGAGGAAATGAAAAAATAAATAAATAAAAAAATACATATTACAAATAAATTGTTAAACAAGTAAAATTGTACATATAAATAACATAAACAAAATAATAGAAAATGGATTCAATAATAAATCACAATGTACTTTATCACAAAAATTTGTGCTCTGATTTTTTCGAAGCAAACCTTAGCTAACAGTTACACACGATACAGGAGGAAACCTAGTCACGCTGAGTCGAGCTTTAAAATGTCCCTGCATCACTTTCAGTAGGTCGGATCACCAATGATGCCCCAAAATCATTCCCACCTTGAACTCCATTTCCCAGCAGCACAAAGGACTACAAACTCATCACATGATCAGTCACATGACCCACGGCGCAGCTCATGTCCACCTGATTCTAATGAACCTCTAGCTTCTTACTTAACACTCACAGCAATTGTAAGTGTTTGATCTCACAGCATTACACAGTATTGATTTCACCTTTAGTTCATTCTCTCTGACTTTCATCTGATGTTTTGCATGTTTTGGATTATATACTTAGATTTGCCCTTTGCTGTTTTATGGCCATTAGGAATAACTGTAGGTGATTGGTGTTCTGACCACACGAGTGGTTAAGTCAGCAGGCTGCTGAGCAGGCCTAACACTTCTTACTGTAGACGCTAACTAGTTAGCTGAAGTTAGTCACTGACTTTATCCATTTTAATTATATGAAGTGGAATCAAGAAAGTGGACAAGTAGACTAAAATGAATGAAGTAATGTTATTTTTTCCTCTGGTGTTCTTGGGTTTCAGTCACCTCTTCTATTTTTTTTGTTTTTGCATCTTTACACTGTGGATAGCATCATGAGCACCATTTCTTTGTGATCTTCTGACATTAGTTATGCTAGTCACTTAATCTATTTACATAAATTTCAGTTTCACACTTCGACTGCCTGTTAGCAAACCAGTTCACCAAATGAAAGTGTTTTTCTATATCTATTTTGAATCTGAGCGGTTCTCATGACAGAATATTACTGATGTGTTTAAGGTGTTGTTATAATCATTTAGAATTAATTCAGAATTACACTTCTGTTATCCTGAATTTTCTAGTCCTTGGCACCAGATATAATCCTGAGTCAAACCTGATGTAAAGATTTGGCATCACTCTTGACTCAATTCTGTTTTTCCAGACTTCTTGAAGTTCTTTGTTGCTTTTGACAGCTTCCTGTTTCTCAGGAGTATAAACGTGCCGTACCGTACACCCAAACATGTATCATGCCTACAAAAATCAAAACGCTTTCAACATCAGAGGTGCACATTGATGTTGAGCTGCTGAGCTCTCCCAATCAGGGGCATGATCAAAGGATTATTATATATCATTATTTATTTACATCATTACTTATCATTATTTATATCATAAATAATTATTTAAACAATCAAAAGCATCAACAAGTTGCTAAGGAGAGGATGCATGAGCAAGCCAATCTCTAGAACCAACCATCCAAATCACAAATGGTAGTGAGACACCAGTCCCTCAGTCACTTCTTGAACATTCTTAAAAGTTTGAAGAGGTTATCTTGCATAAATAAAGCTTAAAATATAAATGTAACCCAAGCTGTGGACTTTACCACTCATGACCAGCAGAGGTCACGCTATAATTCCCACATTCAACCTGACAAGCTTTTACAACCTCTTCAAATGACAACCAGTCAAACATTTCTGATTTTCTGTATAAATAAAGGCCAAGTTCAGCAGCACTTTGCGAAGTCTAGCCATCCTTTCTGACTGTACATTTTGAAAGTAATATTTCTATAATTATATCTTGCTGCATGTCTTTATTTTTTTAATTCTCTCTCTTTTTTTCTTGCGTCTCCTTTGATAACTTCCTCCTTACCAACGCTGAGTTGATTTCATCTTTGTTTAAGAATACACACTCTTTCTCTGAAGTCCCTTCCACACATATATATATTTATATATTTTTGGAAAATATCCGATGTGGAAAAACACCAACATGGCCAAAAGTTCTTAAACAACATTCTTAAAATTTTTGTCCTGTCACATGTTTAGCCACAACAATCTCTGATTGGAATTGTTACACCAATTGTTGCTAGTTTGCCAGAGTCTTATCCAAATTCAGTTCAGTTCAGGTCAAGTTTCAATTCCAGTTTCAAATCTGTTGTGATTTCTAGCAGCGCAGCAGTGGATTCAGGAGCAGTACAGCAGTACACTGTGCATCATTCTGTCTCCTGTGCACAAGGGCATAATAATTACCAAAGTGAAAATAAATTGCAAATGAATTCAATATCAAATAAAAAAATCCTATTGCTGTTATTCTCACCAGGGGGGGAAATAAGTTTATTTTTTAAACAAATCTTCAATCTTTATAGCATTGTCATTTGTTTCATTTAAATAAATTTTTCTTATTTTTTTAAATGAAAATAATTCTGCTTGTAGGTTCAGTTTCTGTTGCAGTGCTCTTAATTGCATAAAATTTTGACTTTTGGTCTTTTTTTCAGTGTTTCAGAAAACATTAACCTTTCTTTTGTCACATCATTAAGGGTGTTTTCACACCCGAAAGTCTGAACCAAGGTTCATGTTTTTGTAACACTGCATACATGTGATCCGATTAGTTTTGGCTTCACAGCACAGTTTTGCAAGCACCGTATAGAACTTTGCCTTAAATTCCTACGCCTTGCATGGCTGTGTCATCCTGGACCTGATATTGATTGGTTTGTCAGATGAGACATGCATCTGACTTTGGCATGCTGTCGATTTGGCAGGTAGCCTTTTCCATTTGAGTGGAGAAAAAAGAACGAAATGACAAATTTTGTTACTATGAACCCTGGCGGATAAGCGGTATCAATAATGGACGGATGGATTAACGCATTGGTACCACAGCTCATTTTCACTTCTCTTCCGGTTCTTTTCTTCTTTTATTGTTTAATGGATGTCAGTAGCCTGTCTCAACTTAATGTATTTGTCCAAAGGTCTTAACCATCCAAAAAATGTTTTCACACTGCGAACAACCCGAGCCATGGTTCAGTTTGATCCTGACCGGGACCAGTTCTTTTGGTCAGACCAAATTTGGGGTCTTTCATCTGGACCACGGTACAAGGCACTTTTTTACACATGCTATTTTGGTTTGAACCAAACTGAAAAGTCAGAAGGTCTGGACCAAACATGTTGGGCATGAAAGCACCCTAAAACACAGTTCCTATTGCTCACTGCTGCATTACCTGCTCCCGCCCAGGAGCGAGCTAGCACATAATGGAGTGCTGCAGAAATGCATAATGATTGGACACCATGAATGTTTGATTTGTAAGAATCATTCACAACATCTATTTTTTATTATTCATTTTTATTTTGACATTCATTGTTTGCATGTCATTTCAGCTGAGAAAACATTCTATGTCAATCTAAACTTACAGATAACTCTAGATCGATAATCAAAGGCAAATCCCAAAGGCATTCGTCAATATATGTGAAATAAAAAATGAAGTTAGTTCATTAGACTGTGGGTTAGACACATCTAGAACTGCCTGTTATTTTTCAGTAGGGTTGACGATCTTGCCCATGAAGAGGATGGCCTTGATTGCTTTTTCCCAAATAAAGACCAGGAAGGGTCTATTAATTTTTATGGGTAATGACATAGCCCTCTGGACTACTTCTATAGTGGTGGTAGCAGCTGCTTCAGTGCCTTTCTCATCAACATTCAGGATTGCCTTGTGGAGAACCTGTGGAGATATCGACATAAGAATAAAGTCAACTTAATGCATTGATCAATTCATTAATTCAATTTTATCAATTAGGGGTTTGTTTTTCCATACTAACATATTGTTCTGTAAGTTTTATGAGAGCAACTGAATAATTAAGCTAGAGATCAAGGCTTTAAGAGGTTAAGGGAAGATTTGTCTACATACTTTGGAAACCTTCAGTTCTATATCCTCACTCATCCCTGTGAAGTTTGCCTGGTCTGAGAATGCATCAACAATGCCCAGTTCTTTCAGAGTGTCCCCAAGTGAGGCAGAGGCAGATATGGAGAACTTAGGCAGCCACAGATCCACAGACCTGAAAAAACAGAAACAAGCTCAGACATAGAAAAGTATACTATCAGTAATTACACACAAATAACAATATACCTTGCTGTGATGGAAAGTCTCATTGTTCTGATGTTTGGGACTGCATTACCTTTTGCGGGTTTGGCCTATCCAGTTCCTCAGCTGTTCACTGTTAATATGTTTCTCCACTTCCTCCAATTTTCCCTCATTGGGAAGAATGATCACCATGGAAGCATTGCCATGGTAAAGCAACTTGACAAGGGTGATGTTCTTGGATAGGTAGACATCGTATTGTTCATCCTTTGCCTTCATCAGGTCCACAGTGACCTTCGTGTTCTCATTCACATGGAAGTCAGCTTTGTGGGTAGCCTCTTCTAGGAAAGGCTTCTCCCATTTACCTTGGAGAGTAAATTAAATGATTGAAAAACAGTTTGTAATTCATCAAAAGAAACCAGGCTACAGCCGATTAATTGGTTAATGAGTGTTAAATGTTACTAAGATGCTGACTTAACCTTTGAAATAGATGTAGTTGATGAGCACCATGATGGTTTCTGGTTCCAGAGTCTTGATCATGTCAGTGATGGTGTCCTTGGTCTTCTTAGCAATGAACTTGTTGACTTCTTCAACAGCAACTTCAGGTTTGGAAAAGTCCACAGTGAAGGCCTCTGTACGGTAGAAGTGCTGAAGATCTTTCAGAAACTTGTCGACAGGTTTGAAGCCTTCTCGGACAGCCAGACCACCTCCCGTCTCGAGCAGCATGGTCCCCTGGTTGTGGTCCAGCATGTTCAGCAGGTGCTCATAGGCTTCATTGACCTGATCCTCTGTGAGGGAACTATAGCCCAGAGTGCTGAAGATTTGTGAGTGGGTTTCCCCCTTGGCACCCAGAGCCAGCATGGACAGAGCCAGGGAGATGCTCAGTGGAGAGAAGAAGATGTTCTTGCCTTTTGAATCATCGTGGCTGGAGAGCTTATTGTAAAGGGTGAAGGCGAACTTGGAATTGAGAGGTGTGAGTTTGTCACATAACTCGCCTTCTCCATGATGATCTGCTGAATGTTCTGCATGATTGTGGCCTTTATGGTGGTCAGCCAAGGCTACCATCACCAGGAGGGAAAAGGTCAAACAGCACTGGATCTTTTGCCACATTTTATCACCTGGACGGTAATATAAGAATGGATAGTACAAGTTGAATATTAGACCTGAGTAGAGGCCCACTATCTTTTATACAATGTGTTAGCCAGCAGGCCACCCATCATTCATCCTAAGAGAGAATCTACACACCAGTGAACATCTGTCTTCAGATTGGACCCTGGGGCTGGACTTTTTACACCTCGGTCTTAGTGTCACCCATGAGGTAGCCATAGTTCTTGTCAAATGGAATTTAACTGAAAAAGGCAACTCTTTATTTGCATTTAATTATGCTTGTGCAGTTATTTCCTTTACCCAACATGCTAACCTGTCTTTGCAGAAAACAAAGTTCTGTTACAGTGCTCCCTAAACCACCCTAACTGCTGGTCAGTGATGTGCTAGCTGGCCAACACTTTTACTTACGTCTCTGAGTGAGGTCATATCCTCACGATTTGTTCATATTACTGCTATGATGATGACACACAACTCATCCTCTCCTTTCTTTTCTCAGACACTTGCTTTACAGCAGGGATATCAGCATGTCTGGCAGGCCTCTCATCATGGATGGAAACTCACCAGCTGAAACTAAAGCCCAGCAAGTCTGAGCTACCTCCCTGAAGATGCATCCTCATATTAAGATCTCCCTGGACAACTCACAGATCTCATCTGTCACTGCACACAACCTTAGGATATTTCTTGTCAATATCGCTTCAGACATACCGATTTGTGTTTTACAACCTCAGGAGGCAGCTCAGGTGTTTTTTCAGTCCTTTGTCATTTTGAGACTGGGCTCTTGAGGCTGTTCCTGGCCCCTGCAACTAATCCAGAATGCTGCTGCAAGACTTCTTTCCAATCTTCCTTATGTATAGAAGTCAACATTGCATACCTAGGTGGTTGATGTAAAACATCACCATGCAGCACTAGCCATACAGATATCATGTATAATATGCTGATGCCAAGATGCTACGTTGCACTCTAACAATGCAGAAGTAAAAAGAATTAGTGAGAGAGAATGATTTGATCCTTATATTCATCAGCAAGACAAGAATGGGAAAGAGGATGAGTGTGACATAGTGGGGACCTTTTATAGGCTCCACACATTAAGTCACACCAAGGAGATGACTTTGCTATTAGTACTTAAGGAAACAAAAGAAAAAGAATCAATGGAAATCGTCCTGGTGGTCTGGAGTGAAAGAAAGTAGAACAAATTTCTAGAGAATTCATCATTTACACTGTAAAACTGTTCTGTGATCTCTCTATTTAGCTAATAATAATAATAATAATAATAATGATAATAATAATAATAATAATAATTCGATAGAAATTTTCATTAAAATATTTACATTTTGTTGTTTTTAACAAAAGAGGGAAAAACCTAATTTAATTGTTTCCTAAAGAAGAAAGAAAGAATCACTTTATGTAATGTACTGTATCACCTTTACATGTCATAAGGACACACTTTAGTATTGCAGTATAGCATAAACAATGTATTAGTAAAGTGTATGTTTACTGCTCAGATAATCAGGTTAATCAGCAGGGTTGGAGAGAATTTACAGCACTGTCGGTTTTGGTAAAGACAAAGTCCCAATGATGCCACAGCCATGTATGGCCCCAAGTCCAAGAGAGCAAAACTGGGTGTGTTCACAGGGAGGCAGGGGCATACTGTCTCTCCCACCTGTCAATCACAGTGACACTAGCTGATCACGGGCATCTGCGAGCACATGCATACAGAAGTGGGTAGATAGCGCTTCTCTCTGAGTGTGTTACACTGCCTCCTGATGTTACATGTGTTTGTCTGGCTTCACATGCAGGACGCACGTTAGCCTTCGCCCTCCCTGGTTGGAAGCAACATGTGATAGTGGAGAGCTAACTGCAGGAGGAGAATCGGCCATGATTAAATTAGTTAGGAATTTGGGTAAGAAAAGAAAAGAAAGACATTTAATTTATCAACCATCAACAATATGTAGTCCAAAACTCATAAATTATAAATTATAGATTTTTTTAGAAACACATGGGAATTATTATTATTATTATTATTATTATTATTATTATTAAAATTAATTTTTATGTTTTATCCTTCCCACTCATGGAATTGCTCCACACTGCCAGTCCATTTAGTTTTTAATATATGACTAAAAATAGTTAAATTCATATGACACATAGATTCAAAAAACGTCTAAAGTATTTGGATATGATTTTTAAATAGTTTATATAAAATAATAAGAGAATTTCGGGTTTTCTCCTGTGAAATAGTCAGTGGTATTTCATGCGTTCATGTGTTTCTGTACTTTAATGTGATACACATACAGACATTAAAGGTATTTTGTAAGGATGAACTGTTGAACTGGGTTCTAGCTTTTTTTTCTTTTCTTTTTTTAACTGAATAACATTTCATATACATGTCTGTTGTTTTCCTGTCTTGGTGTTTTATTTGTTTTTACTTTTACGATAAATAGAAGCTTAGCTATACTGTGGTCAACACATCCAATATAATTTAGATCAGGCATGACGGATAATTTTGGATTTAATTCTGATGTCCAGAATTAACGTTGTCTTAAACAACAAGATGTGAGCGATTAGCACACAAATATATACAACAGCGCAAATATGTGATCTAGAAAGAACTTAGACACAAAGATAAGCAGCTCAGACTATACACTAAAGCTAAAGTCCAGTCGAATCGGCCCACAGCTGTCACTGATATTTAATTATTCTGACACTTATGCATATATGTTTATATGTTTACATATATGCAGAATATATTTATTTTCAGACAAAATAAAATAATACAAGGACAACACATGCAACTTTTGGCTATCGATTTGGCTATTAGGTTCTTATTAATCATTAAATTATACAAAAATATTTACTTGAAATCTAAATATCAGCAGTTCACATAAATTCCATTACAATTAAAAATGGAACCTTAATGTCTAGCTGTAATAAAGATGTACTAGTGCTTACCTTCAGTGTCTCCACACACAATTTAGCTTAAAGTGGGCTTATTTTATAGAGTAGGAATTGACCACTGAAGAGCTTTTAAACATTAACCACTTTGAAGGCCAGGAGTAAAAGGTCATGTTTGAATCGTGCTACTGATCTGATGAGTCATGACTTGAAGTTGCAATGTAAATATTTGTTTTCAGATCCACCATCTTCAAGTCAAGTGACTTTTATTGTCATTTCAGCCGTATAGGGGGATACAGTACAGAGAACATGACAATGCTCCTCCAGGACCACGGTGCTACAGCTTTACAAAAATGATGATTTCTTTATTCATCAGTCATCTGTATGTGTAATTTCAGCGTAAAGCTCAATTTCCAGGCACTTTTTTACCAGTTCAAAACAAACTTAGAGGCCTTGAATATGACAATATAAAGTGAAGCACTAACATCGTTTCTATTGGAAAATAAAATAGAGCCTTGAAGGGATCTCTGAGGAACACCTTCAGCTATTAGCAAGAAATATAAGGAGACATTAACTAAACACATGCTGTTTATAAGTAAACTGGTTTTTGTTTAGCTAAATCAGATAGCTAGAAATCATCTCTTAAGACAGTTTTAGCTTGTGAAGCTGAAATCTGTTCTTGCAAAATAACTTCTTGCTGAATGCAGTTCCACTGCTCGTATATGTGGCAGGATGTTATTCAGGGTCATAAATATAGTGTGAAAAGTTCATTAAGAGGAACAGGACAAGTCCGTCTTCTCTTATAATCCATCCTTTAGCCATCCATTATCTATACACTTATCAGTCACGGTCACGGGGAAGCTGGAGCCAATCCCAGCTGACTTCAGGCCAGAGGCGGGGGTACACCCTGGGCAGGTTGCCTGGGGCTATAAAAAACCCAAAATAAAATAATAATAATAATAATTATTATTATTATTATTATTATTATTATTATTATTATTATAGTAGTAGTTCTTCTTTTTATTATTATTATTATTATTATTATTATTATTATTTGTAGGTGTAGAAGCAGTTTTGCTAGCAAAGTGCTATCAGCATATAAATTAACACTACAGCCAACTAACACTGAAGTGATATAATATGCACAAATAGAAATGGAACAGGGCCGAGAATTGACCCCAGGGGCATCACTGATTATTAGCAAAACAAAAGAAAACAGAAGTGCATTCAGACTCCCATACTCAGCCATACACTTGTTATATTCAACATTAATTCAGTTCCATAGTTAATTCAGATTGTGTCAGATTGGTTAATCAGTTAATTAAATGTGTACATAATTAATTATATAAATAAATCATAGCTGGATCAGTCCGTTAATGACCCACTAGCAGTGTCTGGTGTGTAGCATTGTGCTTATTGATTAATTAAGGAGAATATTATCTTTTAATAATAAATATTTATAAAATCAATTATTAAAATTGGAAGCACTTCTTTGTTCTGAGAATTTTTGAGGGTGTGAAAGAATGCAATTCTTTTGCTAATATATCTAACTGTAGGTGCATAGGGCTCTGCTGGTTTATATGAGAGATTTGCTGTAAAATATTTCAGCCCACACATCTACTGCCTAAAGGCCTGATTCTGCACTTACAGTTTCTCACATGTGCAGTTACACGTATTCCCCCCTGCGCACTCTGACCACACCCACCTGAACGAAGGCGTGGTTTATTTAAGATGTGTGCAAAACTAAGGAGCTGATCATGGACTTCAGCATGAAGCAGATGAGGAGCTACCAGCCCCTTCACATCAGCGGGACGCCAGTAGAGAGTGTGGACAGTTTCCGGTACCTAGGTGTTCACATCACTCAAGATCTGTCATGGTCCTGCCACACCAATGCCCTGGTAAAGAAGGCCCGTCAACATCTGTTCTACCTGAGACTAGTTCTGAGAACTACTGAGATAGTTCTGTCAGGGACTTCCAACTACCACCGACGGTGCAAAAGAACTTCTACTCCTGCACCATCAAGAGCATCCTGATGTTAAACATCTGCACCTGGTTGGGGAACAGCACCAAGCAGGACAGACGGGCTCGCCAAAGAGTGGTGCGATCGGCCGAACGCACCATCCATGCCGAGCTCCCTGACCTGCAGTCCATCTACACCAAGCGGTGCCGGATCAAAGCCAGGAGGATAATGAAAGACCTCAGCCATCCCAACAATGGACTCTTCTCCCTGTTGAGGTCAGGGAAGCGTCTTCGCTCCCTCAAGGCCAACACAGAGAGAAAGCGATGGAGCTTCTTCCCTCAGGCTGTTCGGGCTTTGAACAAGAACACCACCTAGGACTGGACTGGACTCAGATCCCCCAGATGTGACAAATAAAATTTGAATTTGAATTTGAATTTGATTTCGAATGGGAGTAGACTGAGTCACACCCTCAGGTATGTTGGCTGTCAGTAAAACATGGAACGTGGACTTTTGCATTTCCATGCGAATGTCATTACAGTCCATTCAAAGCAAAACTCAGATCCAGAAAATAAACGCTAAAGGGGAGCTCAGCTATAGTAATAATCACCTGAATTAACCCTGTAACGAAAATGAGGGAAGGAATTATTATAACATGCCCCAATATATATATAGCCTATATTTCTATATTTTTGTGTCCTAAGTGGGGTTCTGTCATTTGTGCTTTTTGTGCTTTTCAGCTCATTTCATGCTTCAGGAGCACAAGCAGGTGCAGAGCAGGTGTGTGGATTAGGATTGTCAAGGCACACCGGAAGGTTGGTCCTATTTATCCTATCTTAGCTATAGTACTAATCTTATAGTACTAATCTAATACTAATCTTAATTGATATTTGTTTATTATTATGGAGCTAATTATTTACCAGGCTTTTGCGTGACCTGATATAAAAGTTTTTTTTTTCTGTTTAACAATGTAACATGTTAAAAGTTACAAGAAATGTTGCAGTAGTTTAATACAAATTACACAAATTTAGGCTTTTTATTAAACTTTATTTGTACAGGTATAATGTAAAAGTAGGCCTGCTGCTGACTTAAAATGCAATATATCGTTTCACCACACAGTGGCGCTTGATTTAATACAGCCCTCTGCAGCGCACCACTGAACCCGCACTTAGTCAGGATGTGTGCAGCTGGAATTGACATAAGAAACACACTGATTTTGGCCTTGCTCCAGCTTTGTACTGTGGGAGGAAACCGGAGCACCCGGAGGAAACCCACGCATGCACAGGGAGAACATGCAAACTCCACACAGAAAGG
>JAQQZR010000020.1:15739251-15759496 GCA_030068235.1 Notoglanidium macrostoma | reverse complement strand
ACACACACACACACACACACACACACACACACACACACACACACACACACACACACACACACACACACACCCCTTCAGCTTTTATATTTGAGTCAGGAAGCCAAGGTCTTGCTCAGGCTGAGCTGTGATTAAGGTCTCCGCTGTCGATGTAAACAGTGCAGGAGCAGTAATGAGGCTGAAGCTGCACAGAGGAACAGCACCAGATCAGATTCATTATCAAGTCCTGCCACATGAACACCACGTGAGCTGGCCCTGTCTCCCTGCTCTCAGGAGGATGGACTTATTCACTCAGTAGTTGTATATTTATTTATATGGCCAGTTTTGATTCCTGGATATGACTTTAATATCCAAATAAAACAAATGGAAAAAAAGCAAGGTCATCTTTTCATGCAGGATAAGCACAGGCCCCGGACTGAGGAGCTGATTAATTCTTAATTCATTCATTAATTCAGACCAGCACTGCTGTTTTTGCTTAATAAAGCATATTTTATAATAATTCACAGAATAGTAATAGTATATTTTATTTTTCCATGAAGAAAATAGCCTGTCATAATTGTATTTACAAACTCACCGTAAAACAAAATTAATATTTTTAAATGTCATTAATCTAATTAATTAATAAATAAATACATTTGTTATAAAAAATACTTTTTATATGTTATTTTGCATTTTTAATGCAAGTATTTTTCTCAATGTTTATTAGCTTTTACAGCTTTTACAGAATCTTGCAGCTTGTAAATTGTCATCATTTCAATTTCAATTTGTCTTAAATAAATTTATATGATTTCAATGAAATTGAAGAACTAAAAGTGTATTAAATTAGACTTGACCTTGGGGGAGGGCAGGGGGGTCTCTGAGCTGCGGCTCGTCGGACTCGGTCAGCGCACAGTTTGAGACGTTTCCACTCCAAAATCCATTTTCTGCTGAGATGAAATAGCATTATTTCTGAAATAAGGTTAGGAGACGGAGAATCAGACGCAGAACCAGACGCAGAACCGACCCTGCTGTGGATCAGAGACTTTTCCATCTCGGTCCATGATTTCTGAGTAAATGAAATGATATTAAGAACTTTTTCTCATGATTATATTACAGTGGTGTGTGTTCAACAGTGTGTGTAATAAACCTAACCATCTAAAGGAAGTGCAGTTTAAATGTATACCTGTTTAAAGAGACTTTCTCAACACTGTGCTAATTAGATATGACGCTGTAATGATTTCAGCCCAATCCTGTCTCGCCACCAGTTCCTGCTCACAGCTTTAGTTCCTGCATGTAATTATTTCCCAGAAATACAGAAGTAAAATGTGGAAGCGTGGTCTCATCTTATCCTGTCATATAGCGTACAGAGACATTATGGAGGAGCAGACTGTTGGTGTGTCTGGTGAGTGCATGTAGCTCGTACAGTTAGCTTACTTTGCTAATCTAATCTGAGAATAAAGCTGGTATGAAGCTGAGCACGTAACACATAAGTTAATATTAAATATATTTATTTAAACAACGGTGTTGTGTAAAACCGTGTAGTTTGTCCAAGATGTACATTTCAACTATTACTGTTTCTGTGGGGAAAAAAAAGCTGGCCACAGCCTTAAGAGCCTGCAGGTTAGTACACGGCCACAGGAGACGAGCAGCTGGGTAACTTCACCTGATAGAGAGACTAGCGGTACTCTGTCTGAGCAGCAGTGCCTGTTTCTCACCCCCATGACAGGCCAGCAGGGGGAGCTTCTCTGGAGGAAGTGGTGAGGGTAATGCAGGGCAGTAGCCGGGTTTCTGTTGCAGTTTTGCATGAATTTGTAGTGATATTTTTAAAAATCTCGAAACACAATTGTGAGAGTTGTTTGTTCTGTGTTTCCAGTGAATGATGTGATGAGATTAAAGCTGGGTTTTCCTCTGGTCATGGCTCTTACAGAGCACTCTTAGCTCAGAAAACTAGCACTTTACTTTGCTCTTTATGTCATGTGACTTAAATGCAAAAAAATGTGTTTTCATTTAAGTTTTGCAAAATATTGCTTTATCGAAACGCCACTTCATGCAAGCGTAAAAAATTTTTTTGCACTTTTTATCACGTAATTTCAGATCGCACATTCAGCAGGCTGGTAGAAACGTGGCTATTGTCTGTGCTTCCATTCAAACATTTGCCATTTTATACACATCTGCAAAAAGTGAATGAATTTCTCAAGTTCAATGTGAATGATTCTGTTTCCTTTAACAGTTTAACAATGACGATGTATAAGTGATTTGAGAGAAAATGGTATAATAATGAAAGAAAGGAGAGGAAAGCAGTGACAAGATGTAGCATTTTTAATTCAATGCTCATTTCTTCTTCTTCAGTAACATGAAATGACATGAAGTGTTGTTTTTATTTACTAATGGCATCAGTTTCATCACATGCTGTACTTCCTCTGAGTCATGTTCCTGTTTAGACAGATGAAGATACAGCACTGGAACACATCATTTCCAAAATTCATTAAAATAATTGAAACAGCTCAGAAACACACACACATCTACAGTTATTGATCTGGAGTGGTTTATTTCCACAGGGTCTCACTGATTAAACAATAAATCATATAACAACAACAACAACAACAATAATAATAATAAAAATAATAATAATAATAGTTGATCAGATGAAAGGAGTCATAAATTGTTGAATATACACAGTTTTATTTAATTACTGAAATCTAGTTATTTAGCTTGTATTTGTCAGCGTCACATGAGTGAAATTTCGATGATATAATTTTTGTCATAATTTTTGAACTTAGTGTTTTACAAACCTGTTGACAAACCTGTCGAAATATATCAGCATAGCAGCAGTAGTCTGGCACTAGAATGGCAGAAACTTTAAATATTTAAACTGCTGTTTCTCAGGCTAAAGGCTAATATGCTAAAGATCAGGTTTTATTCTCTTGGTGCTGAAGGTTAACCACTCAAACAGCACTTCATTTCAGCGGAGCTTCTTCCTTTCTTACACACTGATTTCTCCAGTTTTCAGCCTTTTCATGGTGCTCAGATTTTGTGTATTGAACCTATAAGATGTTGTTAATACAAATCTCAGACCTGCGCGGTGTTAATCAGTGTTAATCACATTTCTCTCCAGCTCTGCTCACTTACACGTACTGTAAATATACCTCTTTTTAAACAGTGTGAAAATTGCTTGAAGTTTCAACAAAATCTAGTAACAAGTAACAAAACATGCGAAATAAAACCAAGCACAGGACACAATCTCTTCTTTTTACCTTTTCTTTTTTGCACAGGTAAATTCACAGCATTCAATTGAGAATAAAGTGAAGAAGTCGTTTAGCACGATCTCTAACAGGCAATAAACAGCAGCAGGAAGAGATGGAGGTGTGGTGAAGCAAAATAAAGTCAATTAAAATAAAACAAGAAACATTGGTGTTGAAAGCTGCTTTAACCTCAGAGGATAGGATTTATGACACATTAATTTTATTTCCTAAATACAGGACACTACATTAATTACACCTTACTCAATGTGTTAAGATAAATAATGGCTCTAATCTTATAGCAGTTTAACCACTACAATCACATTATAACCATATTATTCATGTTAAAAGCACATTTCTGAATGACTTTAAGCTAAAGTGCTGCAGGTATTAAATGTATAATAAACAATAGTTAGAATTCTGTATTTATTAAAGAAAAATCATACTTTTATATTTTATGCTTAATTTTGTGGAATGTCCTGTGAAACGAGTTCAGCAGCCTCTCTTTATTCTCTCTCTTTGGCTTAAGAACGCAGCATGTGATGTGAGTGAGAAAGCGCAGTGCAGTGGAAACTCCTCTGTGCTGAAGATGTGGAACCCTTACAGTTCCAGCTTTACCTCGGACTGTTACACAGCGCTCACACTGGACACGCCTTCATACACGATACACACACCAGTGCATTAACATAAAGCTGTGATGTGCAGCTGCACTACCATCAGAGCTGCTGTTCTAGAGAATTAATCAGCACCTTCTGACCAATCAGAGTGCAGAATGTTGAGAAATGTGATTGGATATAAAGTAGCTAAGTGATGAGGTTTCCATAGTGATGAGGTGAAGGAGAAGGTCAGCGGGTTGCAATGGTTAGCATGCGTCCAGAGTGTGTATTGACCCACAGAGGCAGGTGTCGATAATCCAGAGGAAGTGCGATGGTGTGTGAAATACAAACACACCTGGGTGGAGTGTGTTTATTGGATAATGGCGGCTTACAGAGCGAGAGCCACTGATTCACTCAGAATTGATTCCTAAATCCTCCTGTTTGCTGTAAAGCTCTTAATGGCGTTAAGAGCTCCTTAATTCATCACCACTTAACAGTCTGACTCCTACAGCTCTCAGTGCCAGATTTAACCACATGAGCTGCCTTACTGCGGACTACAGGAGCTACAACACTACACAAGGAAAGAAAACAGGAACTCTCGTCATCATGGGCCTGATTCTCCTGTGTGTGTTAGTGTGTGATTATAGTGAGTGTGTGATTACAGTGAGTGTGTGATTATAGTGAGTGTGTGTTTATAGTGGGTGTGTGATTATTGTGGGTGTGTGATTATTGTGAGTATGTGTTAGTGTGTGATTATAGTGGGTGTGATTATAGTGAGTATGTGTTAGTGTGTGATTATAGTGAGTGTGTGATTACAGTGAGTATGTGATTATAGTGAGTGTGTTAGTGTGTGATTATAGTTAGTGTGTGTTTATAGTGGGTGTGTGATTACAGTGAATGTGTGATTATAGTGAGTGTGTGTTTATAGTGGGTGTGTGATTACAGTGAATGTGTGATTATAGTGAGTGTGTGATTATAGTGAGTGTGTGATTATTGTGAGTGTGTGTTAGTGTGTGATTACGGTGAGTGTGTGATTACGGTGAGTGTGTGATTATATTGAGTGTGTGTTAGTGTGTGATTATACTGAGTGTGTGATTATAGTGAGTGTGTGTTAGTGTGAGATTATTGTGAGTGTGTGATTATAGTGAGTGTGTGTTAGTGTGTGATTATAGTTAGTGTGTGATTATAGTGAGTGTGTGTTAGTGTGTGATTATAGTGAGTGTGTGATTACAGTGAGTGTGTGATTATATTGAGTGTGTGTTAGTGTGTGATTATACTGAGTATGTGATTATAGTGAGTGTGTGTTAGTGTGAGATTATAGTGAGTGTGCGTTAGTGTGTGATTACAGTGAGTGTGTGGTTACAGTGAGTGTGTGATTATAAATAGGACTCCATTGCTTTTGCAGTTAAACTGAGTCCATTTAAATCAGAAGCTGCTGATTGGTTGATTTCTTTAACACCCATTATGACCTCATCAGCCTTCAGATGGAATTTAAATTCTATGAGAAACTTTAATATGATCCTGTTTAACCTGTATAAAATTTATAAATTAAAAAATATATAAATAAAAACTCCACTGTAACTCTGGGTAAAGCATGAGTATGAATGGTGTGTGTGTGTGTGGGGGGGGGGGGGGTGTGAGGGAGAGAGAGATCCACACTGAGTACATAAAAGTGGATAAAGGGAGTTTTAGTGCAGTTTTCAAACCAACCCAAGGTCACGTTAGTAAAAATTGGTTAGAAATAAAAAAAAAGTCTGATTGATTTGAGGAAGATGAAATCGATGGAAGCGCTCAGGTTCACAGTCTGATAGAGAAGTGGCACCAAGATGTAAAGAATTTCAATTAAACCACTGAACCTCAATTTCCAAAGAATCGTGTGGACAGGAAGTGTGTAATGAAGTGTGAACTGCTGTCACACACTCAGCTCTGTGCTAACACTGCTAAATAACACACCTCTGAGGACCGAGCTTAAACACACACAGTCTGGTTTACACCGTCCTGCAGTCAGGGTTACACCACTCAATACAGCGATTACACAACAAATATATCAGCAAAATCCCAAATCTGCAGGATATCAGTACACCCAGTACTGGTCTCTTTTCTGTTTCTCATTTCTCATTTGTGTTTATTGCATGTTGACATAAAGCATGGGAAGTGAAAATTCATGATGCCATTTCACTCCAAATTTATAATTTTATTTGTGTAATGAAATCAGCCAAGAATGAAAAATGGAATTATTTATTTATTTTTGTTTTTATTTTTTTAAAACCTGTCCTGTCCTGACTGTTTGGCAAACAGCATGGGAATTCTGCTTGCCTGTAGTGTCAGGGTAGTTTTGCTCTACAACTGGGGGAATCTGGGATATTCTCCTTAAACTAGTGAGAATGTTGGATGTTCCCCCTGTTGCCAAGTTTACTTTATTCCTTCATTTATCATAGGCAACCGAATGGAGGAGGGGGGATGGGAAAGTGAGACCCCGCCTCCCCCCCAACATCAACCAATAAAACTCATTATTGGAGCCCAATTGTTTTCGAATTCTGACAGTTGTTTTTTTTTACAGGCAGACATCCTTTCCATGGAGACATGGTCTGATACTAGAATTTTACATATATTTAAGTTCTCTTTTCACTTCCAGTTCAGAAGGATTGTTTCATTTATTGAGAAAAGAGATTTATTCTAATCTAAACATGAAGAAAATACTAAAAAAAAAAAAAGCTTAATTCATGCACAAAAAGAAACTCAAATGTTTGTGACAGTAGTTGGTAAAATGCAGCAGTTAAAAGGGAAAAGAGCAAACAGAAAACACAAAGTGAAAAATAAAATAAAATACAAAAGGCAATTAAAATAAAATGGAAGAGCAAGATATAAAATATAAAAAAGCCTGATTTTAGAAAAAGTACAATATAAAAATAGAAAATAAAAAAATACCAAATAAAGGTCAATTTAAAAAATAAAATAATAAAAATGAAACTATATATATATATATATATATATATATGTTATTGTATAAATTTATAGTGTATAAATTGTATTACATTTAGGGGATTGTTATAGAATCATATATGAGTGTGTGTGTGTGTGTGTGAGAGAGAGAGCGTGAGAGAGAGAGAGAGAGATTTATCGCCCCTCCCACCCCCCACCCCCCACGCCCCCCCTTGGCTCAGGGACAGTAATGTAGTCCGGCCGGGGTGAGCACGTAAACTGTCAGTTGGTTAATGATCTTTCTTTTTACGAAGCCGTGAGTCATTAGGCGTGATGGATAGTGCACTCTTTTTCAAGGGCACTTGACTGCAGGAGGAGGTGAAGGTTCGGGGCTCGCCCTGAGCACAGCACATGTTTAACATTCATTTCTGTCCAACATGTTCCACCGCTCTCAGCCGAACAACATTCCATCATTATATCAGTGTGTGACTGATGCAGCGACCGAGCTGAGCCTCACACACACCTCATCAAACATTTATACATACATTTATTTATAGAACAAAAGTATTAGCACCCTGCATTGTGTTTGTAGGCTGGATGGATTTCTCTCTTTTTATGTCATAGCTGCAGTGTCTTTATACTAAGGCATGAGTAGCTGCTGATGTGGGCGTGGCCTAACAGCACTTCCCCAAGTGACTTAGATCACTGCACGTTAACAACAATACCAATATTGATATTTATTAAATACTTTTATCAGTTTTTAGTCACATGTCATGTTTGTTAAGCAAGTTCCTGTTGTCACTTACGTTATAGCAGCTATAAACAGTCGTTCCCTCACCAGCCTCTCTTTATTCTCTCTCTTTCTCACTCTGTTTTTGAGAAAGCGCAGTGTAAATTCCCCTGTCCTGAAGATGTGGGAAACCTTGCAGTAAATCATCTCTGACTGTTACACAGTTCGGACACTGGAGTCCCCGTCATACAGGATACAAAAAATTTGCCACATCAATATGTTACTATGGAAACGATAATGAATTAGAACAGACACATTAATATAAAGCTGCACTACTGTCAGAGCTGCTGTTATAGAAAATTTATCAACACCTGACTAATCAGAATTCAGGAAGGTGTAAAAGTGTAGAAGTAGAACGGTGTTTTTTTTTTTATTTGTGAAACAACATGGCAGACATAAAAGACAAGGTGTGTGGAAACAAAATATGAGGGGCAGACAGTTAACATGTACAGTTACATGGTGCATGTAAAACAAGATCTAAAGGAGAGGATTGGATAATGTTGAGTAGGACATTTTGGTGGTATGCGTAGGATGTTATAATAATTCTGGGGTATAAAGTAATAATATACCACTATTATATAATAATACCACTACTGTTACCAATAACAATAATATTATATAATGTAAATATAAAAATATAAAGAAGAAAAAGGAGAATAATATATAATAGAATGGGGAATGGTGTAGAAGGGGAACGGTATAGAAGCAGGATTGTGTAGAAGTGGAATGGTGTAGGAGCAGAATGCAGTAGAAGAGGAATGGTGTAGGAGGGGAACGGTGTAGGAGCAGGACAGTGTAGAAGGGGAATGGTGTTGAAGGGGAATGTTGTGGAAGGGGAATGGTGTAGGAGCAGGACGGTGTAGAAAGGGAATGGTGTAGAAGGGGAATGGTGTAGGAGCAGGACAGTGTAGAAAGGGAATGGTGTAGAAGGGGAATGGTGTAGAAGGGGAATGGTGTAGAAGGGGAATGGTGTAGGAGCAGAATGCTGTAGAAAGGAATGGTGTAAAGGGGAACGGTGTTGGGGCAGAATGCTGTGGAAGGGGAATGGTGTAAAGGCAGGACAGTGTAGAAGGGGAACGGTGTAGAAGGGGAATGGTGTAGGAGCAGGAGAGGTGTAGAAGGGGAATGGTGTAGGAGGGGAACGGTGTAGGAGCAGGACAGTGTAGAAGGGGAATGGTGTAGGAGGGGAACGGTGTAGGAGCAGGAGAGGTGTAGAAGGGGAATGGTGTAGGAGGAGAATGCTGTAGAAGGGGAATGGTGAGGAAGGGGAACGGTGAAAAAGCAGGACAGTGTAGAAGGGGAATGGTGTAGGAGCAGGACGGTGTAGAAGGGGAATGGTGTAGGGGCAGAACGGTGTAGAAGGGAATGGTGTAGAAGGGGACCGGTGTAGAATGAGAAAAGTGTAGAAGGGGAACGGTGTAGAAAGGGAATGGAGTAGAAGGGGAACGATGTAGCAGCAGGATGGTGTAGAATGAGAAATGTGTAGGAGGGGAACGGTGTAGCAGCAGGATGGTGTAGAATGAGAAATGTGTAGAAGGGGAACGGTGTAGAAAGGAAATGGTGTAGAAGGGGAACGGTGTAGCAGCAGGATGGTATGGAAAGGGAATGGTGTAGAAGGGGAACGGTGTAGTAGGGGTACGGTATAGGAGCAGGACAGTGTAAGAAGGGGAATGGTGTAGGAGTAGGATGGTGTAGAAAGGGAATGGAGTAGAAGGGGAACGGTGTAGCAGCAGGATGGTGTAGGAGAATGGTGTAGAGGGGGAACGGTGTAGCAGCAGGATGGTGTAGGAGAATGGTGTAGAGGGGGAATGGTGTGATTAACAATGCGTTAAATCTGTAATGGGTTTTTATCGTGCCTGGGGAGGATAAAGGCCTACCATTCATTCAGCCACTGAAACAGTGGAACTCTATTAAAGTCTGTTAAAGCTGCAGGAAGACCCTCTCCCTCTCTGCTTCACTCCATCTTCCTGTGGTTCTTTAACTCTCACCTCATCTTAACTGGACATAATTACTCTTGAGGGATCTCATAAACTTCAGCTCACTGCTCCACCACACATGATATGAACTTCAAGGACATATATATGAAGATATACTGTGTGTGTGTGTGTGTGTGTGTGTGTGTGTGTGTGTGTGTGTGTGTGCCAGTTAATATAAGGCTAATAGTGTACAAAGCTGTCATCAGCATAAATGATGAATCTAAAATATGAAACATGTTTTTAGCACTTTTTTGTTTACCACATAATTCCATATATGTTCAGTATGTGTTATTCCATAGTCTTGATGTCTTCATTCTTGTTCTACAGTATAGACATTACTGTGTAGAAATGAGTCAAAATAAGTAAAAACCTATAAATGAGTACTGACTCATTACTGGTACTGTAGCTTAGGCTAAACAATGAGATTGTAAGAGCCAATATTAAATAAACCATTTCATTTTTAAAATGTTAAGTTAAATCAAGACTAGCTATCATAGAACATACATTAATAAAATAATTACTGCAAGATTCTTTCTCTGGTCCAAATCTCTAACAGACTCCGCAATCATCTCTCTCTCTCTCTCTCTCTCTCTCTCTCTCTCTCTCTCTCACTCTCTCCCCCCCCCTCTCTCTCCCTATCTCTCTCTCTCTGTCTGTCTGTCTGTCTGTCTCTCACTCTCTCTTTCTCTCTCACCCCCCCTCTCTCCCTCCTTCTGTGTGACAAGCATGCGCTTGGAGAACGAGCAGTCAGACACAGGGTCGTGTTTAGAACTCGGTACATTTCCAAGGTTATAGATAAACAAATAAACCATTTATGTAAGTAAACAAAACAAAAGCTATGCAGTTTACATGAGTAAGGCATAAAAGGATTAAGAAAAGGAAGAAGGATAGCATGTTCTCAAGGTACTGTATCCTGCATTAGGTCAGAGTACTCGTATGTCATACAGGACAAAGGTTTGAGGAGAAATAAAAAAACGTCTTAAAAAAGGAGAAGAACAAAATATAATTTTTCAATTACTTTATAAATTATCCAAAATGTATTATTTATAATATTCTTAATTGAATGCAATTCACAGACTTTAATTTTATCTGGTACTAGATTATAGGTATCTATGATGAACAATAAATTGGGGAAATGATTGTGTTTTACTGACTTCTGAAAGCTGTTTGCACCTTCAGCATTTGTCTTGTCCTTTTAGGGCAGTTTATGGCAAAATAACATAATGCTTTAGTTTTTTCAGAGCAGCAGTGTTTTTTTGTTGTGGGTCTGACACAAGCTAAATTACAGCAGTGACATGTGAAGGCAGATAAAAGAAAATTAAATGACCTAACAGACATTTTTTAATGAAATAAAAGCAATAAAACGTTGAGGATTAAATAATAAATAATAACATTTTCTTCATTTTAATGCTGATTTAACCTGTTCATACCTTAAAGTATATATATGGCATATAACATTGATTTTCCTGATTAGCAGATTTCTCCTGCCGCTCAGTAAAGATCAAAACCAACAGTAAGTTCTACAGTATGTTAGCTGACCATGAGTGTATCTAACCTCTATGAATCGATATCACACCTTAAGGTGCAGGTGTAAGAATGTGACCTTCCTCAAAGGATAAAAAGTTAAGCTCTTGATTAAAGGAACAAGTTTCTTTTTATTTTTTAATGTTCCTTCCCTCCAGTAATCAATCTGCTCCGATTTGTCTCAATGCTCTCGTTAAGGGATTAATTAAAGCTGCAGGAAGGTTGAGATGAGATAGAATGTGGGGACTTCATTGATTTTTGCTTCGTTTGCTGGAAACGCTGAGTGATTTCGCTCAATAACCGAGGATGCTGAGGGGAGGATCCATGTGCACAGAATTACAGACAGATCTAGTGAAATACACAGGATGTTAGGAACATGCAGGGCAAAACCAAGAGGAACAGAGCACTCTGAAGCTCCAAGCCAGTGTAGCAGACCTGTTGATGAGAACGTTATATCTAACTAAGGCACACAGAGAGCGGGACATAAGTGCAACATTTATTTAACTTACAAAACACAAGCAAAACTCTTGACAGAGACAAAATTCTTAGAATGGAACAAAGAACAAGACATATGGCATGATGAGAATCTATGACTTGGGTGAGAACAAGAGCCTAGCAGCACTAACATGACCATTAATGCATGCCAAAAAAACAAAATACTAAAACCACAGCATAAATACTGTGACTAATAGAAAATGAACTCAAACCAGGTGCAAACAATCAATGCTATGTGAGGTCCAGTGGCGGATGGGGCGGGTAGTTCAGGTGACACATGAATTCAAGTCCCAGAAGCACCCTCTGCCACTGAAGTGACTTCGACTTGGACTGCACAACAGAAGGGGAGAGCAACATTCCCAGCAAGGCAAAGGGGAGAAGCGAGGTCCGAGGCAGAGCCAGGACACAGAGTGATGTGTGAGTCTGAGCAGGGAGGCAGGGACAGACTGTAAAAGATTTATATAAGAGAATTTTATGATGATATGTACATGACACTTGTTCCTCCACTTGTGAATAAGCGAGCCAAAATAATTAGCTGAGTAAAGAATGGGATACACAGGGCCTTGTAAATGTAGGAGCCTGTGATCAGTGAACACTCAGAACATAGGGCCCTGGACATACTGGTCCTTGTGAAGAGCCCTAGGAACAGAATGGAACTCCTAAGTACAAAGCCCTGAGAAGCCAGGAAATGTAAAACACTGCAAACATACTATCACTGGGAACCTAAAGCACTGGGCACATGAAGCACTGGGGGCATAGGACCCTGGGAATATAGGAATCTGGGAATAGAGGACCCTGGGAATAGAGGACCCTGGGAATATAGGGAATAGAGGACCCTGGGAATAGAGGACCCTGGGAATAGAGGACCCTGGGAATAGAGGACCCTACAACTGTAGAACCCTGTCATTCTAGGACCATGGGAATGGAAGACCCTGTGAATATAAGATCCTGGGAATATGGATCTCTGGAATATATGATCCTGGAATATAAGCAAGAATATAGGACTCTGGATTGTAACACTGGAAATGTAGAATCCTGATATTGTATGACACTGGGAATATATGAAATGAAGTACATGGGAATATAAGAGCTTGGGAATGTAGGACCCTGGGACCATGTATGATCTGGGACTATGCAGTCCCACTTTACTATTGATTTTTTAATAAATAATTTATTTAGGCCGGTTAATAAAACGCTTAAAAATGATGGAAAAGCACTTGATGTGACATTTAGTTCCGTCATGCTGATTAATGACCCAGTTCATTGTTAGGTTGTTATCTATAGACTGACACACACACACACACCCATCATGTCATCACTAATGGAATGTTTTACATCATCCATCTTTAAAAACTTTATTCATCATACCTTGAGTCGATTAATTTATAGTCTGGATTAGCATGAGGATGAAAAATGGCTTGTATCAGATGACATTTGATTCCAGATGGAGAACGAAGACAGATGTGAACACCCACACATACACACACACACACAAAGGTGTGTGACTAATGAAATTAGGCAGGAAAGTGAGTGTTACATCCAATTAGACACACACACTCGGACAGGCGAGATTAGAAAATGACAGGGATGGCCTTTCTCCCTGCTACATTACAATTTTTAAGCATTTCAGGGACTATTATAGAAAAATGCATAGCTCTGAGTTTTCCTTCTGCTTCTACAGCACTTTCACACTTCCACTGAAGCTGGAAATTCCATGTTAGTGTGTGGCGGTGTATGGTGGTGTGTAGTGGTGTATAGTGGTGTATAGCTGTGTGTGGAGGTGTATGGTGGTGTATAGCGGTATATAGCTGTGTGTAGCCGTGTGTAGTGGTGTGTAGTGGTGTATAGTGGTGTATAGCTGTGTGTGATGGTGTATGGTGGTGTGTAGTGGTGTATGGTGGTGTGTAGTGGTGTATGGTGGTGTGTAGTGGTGTGTAGTAGTGTATAGTGGTGTGTAGTGGTGTGTAGTGGTGTATAGTGGTGTATAGTGGTGTGTAGTGGTGTGTAGTGGTGTCGGATCAGCAACACTGTTTAAAAACTGTACTTAAAGCTAACAGTGTTGAAATTGAGTCATCTCAGTGTTTTGAGACATTTAAGTTGATTTAAAAGATTGATTCAGATTCTTTTATATGTATGGTTTGAGCAAATGTGCAGCTTGCTCACTCCAACATCTAAAACAGACAAGTGTGAGTGATGTAAAGATATTCACACCTCATTGCTATTTTGTGTTGTTTTATAGCATTCTCATATGTCACTGTTTAGAAAAAAATTATCAGCAAAAATAACTGCAGGAAGAAGAACCGCTGTAAATGATGATACAAGGATGAGCTGAAACAGAACTCGCTGCAAGACAGAGGAACAAATCTCAGTCATGAAGTACATGATTGGCGTCTCAGACACTGACGTGCTCACCACACAGGGGGCGAGTCTGCTGCGACTTGCTGATTCAGACCCTCACTGGTACACTGAGTTCCACTGTTCCTCTGTGCTTCAGTATTTTGTCAGCACAAGGGCAAATTCTCTCATTTTCACTTTCTTAAAACAACTTTAATAATCCTGTAGACAACAAATAATATCGTCTATCCTGTCATCCCTGCCCTTTAGTAGCTCCACTCAGTCTTCTGCATAAATAATTTGCACTTTATTTGTCATGTCTGGCTCTTTCACAGCAAAACAATTAAGAAAATAAAAAGAATCAATCAGAGCCACTTCATGAATAAAAGATCTCATTCGTCTGTACATCTTTCATCTTCTGATGGAAATTAGCCTCACTCTGCTGTCAGTACGGAGCTGAAAGATCACAGAGAAGATTAAAGTGGATTAAATTAACATTGCAGAGTAAATATGTCTCTCATCCGAGACCACACTCATTTACAAAAAATACGTGACTGATTAATTTCACTGGCGAAATTTAATTCCATTCCAAACATCATTCACAAACTAATTACGAAGCACTTTCCTGCTTTTATAGTTTCTATCCCATTACAAACAAATTAAAACTTTACACAAAAATATAAAGCCTTTAAACCACAGTCACAAAAGACCTGCATCAGTACTGAAGGGAGGGAGCGAGTCAGATATAACCAGATTAAAACAGATCCATAAACAGATCTGTTGAAGCCTCTAAAGGGAATTTACACGACACAACAAACCCCATTAAACTTTTATAGGCAGAAAAAAAAACACATCACATTCAAATGGACGATTACAGAAACGTAAGAGTTGCGTCTCTATATGAAACTTTCAGACCCATGAATGAAGTGAATCCGACACTAAACGCAGATGAGCAGGTCAGTTGGGTGTCCAGGCTAATAACTGCTGAGAAAAAGTGCTGCTCTCAGTGTCGCTCCTACGTGTCCCAAAAAGGGAGTGAAAAAGAAAGCGTACAGATTAATAATGCAGTAATTATCCTCTTGTAGATTGAGCTGAATGATGAATAATGAATTTGGAACAGAATGCGGTTAATTGTTTCTTACTGTTGCTAGGCAACCATTTTATAATCTGACAACTGCAAATGGAAACAAGAAATAAGGACAAAAAACATGAAACCCGCTGGGACTGATTTCAAGTGGCGCCACTTTACAGTCCCATTAACTGAAGTGATTAGTGTCTCAAAGTGAAGCTAATATTTAAAATAGTTTACATTTTGTCCAATATTAAACTCTCATTTTCACCCAAGAGACAGTAATCTAGATGGAGCTAGCATGCACTGACTAGCAGCAGCTTGTTGTCTAAACGTCACTCTGCTGCTGTTAGCGTTTCAGTGCTAAATGTGCACAGAGCTTTAACACAGACGCAGGTTCTAGCTCTGTATGAGGACTTCTTTACCTGTATGTTACAGCTTTATGCCTAAAGTTTCAGTAAGCACGGTAAGCATGTCCCAGCGTCAGCGTCTCGAAGCATGACGGCATCTTCAGCTTCTGCCTTGACTTTGTTCAGATCCTGAGTTAGCGGTGTCTCACTAGCTTAGTGTATTAACACTGTAATTCCCCTCCACAAAGCCCTGACATTGATATCTTGTGCATTTACATGTTGCATTTCAAGTGTTGGCTTTATTTATTAGCAACTCCTCGTCTGTGGATTGTTTCGGGATTGCAGGCGGTGTATGAATCTGTAATAAATTTTAATCTCCAGCTCTGTTTCTGTGGCAGCCGTGCTGAGAATAAAGATTAAATCTGACTCTGTTACGTGTGCATGCGACACAATCTGTACTCCGGATTATTGGGAGCGAAATAGCATAACTGTTTTGTCAACAATAATAATAATAATTCATCAGGAAACATTCAATGTAGGAAAAATATATTTTAACTGTTTATTTTTTAGTCTGATAAGGGATATACATTATAAATCCATATTTTTTCAGTTCTTTTCATTCAGAATGTTCTCACAGAGTCTGTAAGTGCTCAACATGATGTTTATCAATATGCCTCATCTTTTATTTACTTTCAATAAGCAAGCTTCCCGTCACGACACGCACTGGCTCGTGTGATAGACTTACCCATGAATTTATTTCGGGTGACATAATGACTATAACCAAAGACTCAGCAGCAGCTCAGTGCCGTGTTGCCAATCCTAATAAACACTAAACTCTCCTGCTGAAGTCACACAACTGTTTCCTCCTGCCTCAGCACATTTGCCGGGTCACGTCCTCAACCACAAACGCTGAAACATCAAATGATTTAGCCGCGATCACTGATCCTGTTCATCCAGAGCCAGAGAGGGGGTTAGCGGACGGGACAGAGGAAACCCTCAGCTCTCCTGAGGAGAACATCATCCAAGAATCCAAGAGCCAGATGTTTTCTTACACACACACACACACACACACACACACACCACTGAGCCATCAGCGGCTCTTGAACTAATTGAAGCTGCTCCGTATTTCATTTCCTGTGGAGTCGTGTAGAGCTTCTCCAGCACGGTGCTCAGGGACGTCATCATGACATGAACTTGTTCTGGTTTCTGTTCCAGTGGAATTTATGTGAAGGTGAGCTCACAATATCATTCTTTATACCATTTTATTTGAACCAACAACAACAAATCCTCCTGGATAAGATGTGCAGAATTTGTGCCTCAACAATGTCACCTGCAGCTTGTGCAGACCAACACGACGTCTGACGCAACAACAAGGCCATCTCAAATTATACAAACATTCTGAGCTGCAAAATGGTTTAATCTTTAATTGGGTGCCATTACTTTAGATTCATTACTTGTCACTGGCATCATAAGCACAGGCTGTTACAGCGTTGAGCATAGATTCTCCAAGCACACATCGTACATCACCCCAGCATAGTAAACTGTTCTGTTAACGGAATTGTTTCAGGAAGTTTATAAAGTGTTGCTCCAATGATGCAACTAAATTATCCCCAAGATACAATATCATTTAAATGAATAATGTGTGTGAACTTATTTTATCCACCTTAAAGTTGCTCAGGCAGTGAAGTAACACAAATCAAATATGTCAAAATGTTCTGAAACGTTCGACACTTTAAAATAAACCCCCTTCCACTGTGATGATCTCAGACTCTTCCAGAGGAACCACCTGAGTGCTTCTCCACCCTCTGCAGAATGCTCCTGAGCTGCAGCAGCGCTGACGCCTGGCCCTCCCCCCTGCGCTGGTCTTTATCAGAGCCAGGTTCATTGTGCAGTGTCGTGGTTTTGTCACTGCACTTGAAGAATCGTTCAGAATGTTTGTAGACGTCCTGATTGACCTCTCATCATTTCTTAAAGTAATTCAGCTTTTGTTGCCATATTACTGATTATAACAACAAAAAACAAAAGTGTTCTATAGCATAGACGGCTTTTCGTGACCTTAATGACAATCTCAGGTATTTAGGAAAAAGCTTTTCAGGATACTGTATAGCACATGTACTGAAGTCCACACACACAAAATTATCTTCTTAATAAGTGTTTTTATTGATACGCAAAGTTTCAGTGCTCTCTGGTCTTCACCAGGCTCTCTGCACACAGGTAGCTCTCCACCTTAATGTACTACACCTGTACTGAAGGGCGGAGCTGGCTTGGTTACTCTCGTTTGACTCCTACAGGTTGATAAGAAGAATCGCTTTAAATATTTCTGTGCTGTGAGACAAAGGTGTCAATCCAAGTGAAAAAAATATAAATATATGCAAATACAGCGAAGAGAAAAACCCAAACTAAAACGGGGAGAATCACAGCGCACAGACTGAAGCGTGTGTACATGTGTGTATAACAAGGGAAGAAAGGCCAAAACGGGGCGTCGAACACAATTATACCTGTTAAATAGCTGTAGGTTGTATATAGATCGCTCTAAACTCTAACACAGTGTCTTTATTGATTACTCATAACAGCACATATTCCACATTAACCTCGTCAGTGTACAGGCTCTTACAGGAAAGGGCTCGTGTCCAGTTCTTCACTGAGGCCTCTTGGTGCTGAAGTCCTGAATGAAAAATGCAGAAAGCTTCTCTTCTCGACACTTGTTTATCTCAGTCTCCATCTCTCCTGAGACCCTGTGCTGTTCTCAGTCCCTGTGAACCTTACAGTGGAATGTGGATGTACAAATATGTTGAAATGGACATCCAAGGCCTTTTTTCCTTGTTGTTTTTAATATCGCTCCTGCGCTGACTCATTCTTGTGTTACGAGCCGGCTGCGTTTTTCCAACACCTTTTCCAAGTCCGGCCCACACGGACACTCGTTCACGTGGACTACATTGGAAGTGTCGTGTGTTATTTTTCCTTTGATACGCAGCTCGTTTTTCCAGTGATGGGATGAGTGAATGTCTGACACGTGTGTGTGCAGTTATCTTGTCCATGTGAGTGGTGTTGTGGTGTGGGTACAGGGGGACAGTCTGCTTTACTGCCTCGTCTGTGATGTTTCATGGCCTTTTGTAGATAACGCTAGCATCAGACTGTAAGGTTTTCGGACATCTCACAGGGAGAAGGGATCTTTTTAAATTATTTATATTGATAAAACCTTGTTTTATTCCGCTAATCTACATTCTTCTGTATTTGATAGACTTCTGTTCTGATAGTGAAGTGAATAAAGAATAACAAAGACAAAAGATCCTGCTCCTTCCTGATATTTATTCGGTGTTTAGAGTTTAGACGTAGCGTGCGTCACAGTGATGGATGCACCTCGATGTCGTAACTCCAGCGCAGGATTGTGAGCTCCACCCTCTGCTGTGCTTCACTCACTGACCCAGTCATGATCTGGATCATTTCACAATCTGGTACACGCAGTCACCTCGTGGGTAAACACATCCAGAGAGAATAAAGACACTAGCCAGACTGCTAAAATAACCCAGAGGTCTAGGTACAGAGAGCAGGCCCAGGAAATTCTGCCCTTTAATCCCAGCGCTTTAGAGTCAACATGTGCTACATTTCTGAGGTGCTGTTTAGCCGCCCGCTAACACATGGCTAACTTACAGCCTGCAACTTAATAAATATTCCAACTTGTTTTACATAAACTACTGTTTATAAAGAACAACAACAACTGTGTCAGTGTTCAGAATTAGCACACAGGCTAATAGACTTTCATGTGACATTTTTAAAGTGTAATCTGGGTAATTTGGCTAGCTGTGTGTTCCATCAGCGTTAATTCTACTTCCTCTTTATTACTCCACCCTGTTGATTGATGGACAGCCTACAAATGTGTACTGCTGTCTTCTAATACAAGTGAGTGTAAGTATAGCCGTACTAATTTACAAACATTTCTAATGCTAAGTGTTAATGTTAAAATGGTTCCAGCTTGTTTCTACTGCCACACCGTCCACACAAAACACATACCAGCTACGTGCTAGCACGATAAACTGCTAGGTTAAGTCATTAGCTAATACTGCATTCAATTTATCTCAGAAGCAGGAAGTTGGAACTGGGAACCACGTCATTTTTTGATCTTGGTGCATTTGAACTGCAAAGTGGGACAAAACATGGATTCGTCCATGACAGCGTGAATTGTGTTAGCAGCAGGAATAGCAACACGAGTGGTGACTTTAATGCTCTAACGCACTGCGTGTGGATTTATCTGGTAAAAAGAGTACTTTAATTTCTGTTGACAGTGGGAGAGGCCATGCTGGGTGTGATGTCATGCGAGGGGTTGAGGAGACTTTCCAGACTCCCCCAGGGGGCGTGTTCTTTACCTTTTCCCTCTCGTGATCAGACATTTTGGGGTTTTGATCTGACACTTGGCCTGGATATTTCCCAGTTGCCTAGCAATCATGTTCTCACACCTTTACCACCCACACGGGCAGTTTTCCAAATGCAGGCCAGTTCCCTTCTCCCCGATCCCTCGCTCGGGAGGCTCGGTGCTTTAAAGAGAGTCTGTTCTGATCTCCTGGCTTCTAGAAAGTAGAGATTAGACTTTATAGGCTTTAAAGTTTCTTTTTCTTGAAGTTCCAAGTGAGGATTCAGGATTTTAATATGCATTATATTGGTGTAAAATCTCGATGCGACATGGCTAAGCAGTGCGGTTTAATACTCGTAATTTATTTACACTGTTACAACTACAGCGATTTCTCAGGTTTAAATATTCCTCCTTCCCAAGCGAGAGATAAACATCACTTCATCTTCTCTCTTTCTCTCCTTATTGATGGTTCCACAAATACAAACCCAAACTATTCATCATGTGTGTGTGTGTGAGTGTGTGTGTGTGTGTGTGTGTGTGTGTGTGTGTGTGTGTGTGTGTGTGTGTGTGCGTGCGCGTGCACGTGTGTGTGTGTGTGTGTGTGTGTGTGTGTGTGTGTGTGTGCT